>JZKD02S1452908.1:19877-39747 GCA_000966675.3 Picea glauca
AATTATGGCACCATGGGATGAACCCTTGCCCAGAGCTTACTGTATCTCGAAGGCACTTTTGTAGATGGAAGAGGAAGAAATTGTTGATGAAGCCATTGAGCATATAATGAAACTTGTAAAAGGGTTATCTCAAAAATCTATCGAAGAGCAATCCCTTGTAGATGAAGATATGATTGAAGAGAAGGTTTATGGAGAAAGTCACCATGAATACCCCGATGAATTTTCTCAATCTAAAGGCCTAGACAAAACTTCAGTGTCTATTCTCAATATTCAGGAAGATGAAGTTCTCAAGCCTTGTGAAGAAACAATCAGTTCCAATGATTCAGATGATCAACATATTAATGATTTCATATGTATTGGAAGGTGTAGATGGGACATGGCTTGTCTCATTTTTTTATAAGGACCACGTTTATGAAATTCAAAAAAACTCTCAAATGAATATTGAGTTGTCACCTTCAGTGAACTGGTCTTCTTATTTGGATGATCTAGGTATTTGGTGGCATGATGATGATATGAGCATGGATTTGTCTCATCCATTCAAGGATGACTTGTTACAACATACTTATCTTGATACGCAGCCACGCCTTGAGGATCATCCTTTGAAGGATCCAAAACTATTATCTGATGAATATTCTCAAAAATCTTCTCAAAAGTATTCTATAAAATGACTTCCCACCTTTTCATAGGATGTGTGCATGAAGTTTTCCTCTTCATGGAAAGACAATGAGTGGTACAGCAAAATCCCTCCCAAAAAATTACCACCTAGGAAGTTTTTCAAAACTTCTTCACCGAAGGATTCATAGAAAAGGGAAGCAATGATCATGCAATCGGGGATGAATATGAGCCATCATCTATACATGGTATCCATCTTCAATGTTGGGTGGATTGGTCGTGTGGTCATTCTTTTCGACATGATTTTCTCCCTCCCACCCACCTCCATCAGTTACTTTCTATGATTGATTATATGCTTATTAATTATCATGATTATTATGTGCTTAACTTATCTTTGATATACTTTGTAATTAAGTACAAGAGAAAGCACCTTGGAAATACATTGAGCATGTGGTTGCACTTGTTGTATGACTTAACTTGACATCACTTGTTATCTAACCTTCAGGGCCACGGGCCCCAGGTAAGTAGGTAGGTCACTTTGCTTTCTTGCATTTGCATCTTGCTTACTCATGGTAGTTTAGTTGCATCTCATTTTTACTTTCATTTTTCTCTACTTGCATTATTGCTTTATGTCATTTACATATTAGTTTAGAATTTTTTGAAAAGGGTGCAAAATTTTCTTTTAAGGATTAGTTGAAATTTTGGTTTTCAGATTATATGAACAAAGGGTGAGTGAGCCACCCTGGATGTCATAGTTTGTTCTTCCATTGTGTGTAGGCACAGGTCTTACCAGGAGATGTTGAGGTTCTCATCCACTTCACGGCGAGTACGTATCCCCAAGTAGAAGCAAGATTTTATCCACCATTTCTATGGATAACTAAGGAGATGATGTCTTGAGGCCCTTGGGTTGAAAACATGGAGTACCGAGAGCCAGACCAACAGGACGATTCCCAAATCACACCACCCATCACCTTGTGATCAATGGTTGCTCCATTCACCACAGCAGTTGGGTTCACAGAGGATGATAGGTTTTGCTCCATGAGGTAACAAGTATGATGTTGTGATAAGTATCATTTTAATAAATGAAGCATTTGGATATGTTGCAAATGGTCCTTTCTTAATTTTGAAAAACATTTTCTTAGAAATTATGCTCTTTGCCTTGTTTCACTTTGGTGGTTGACATTGTCGTCCTTGTAAGTAGTCACCCTTGGGAAAATGGTTTCTATTGGGGGGTCTCCTTGATGAGTCATCATACCAGTCCCACACATATTTTCCACTTTCCATGTTTCCTTCCCTTTGTTTCTTCATCTTTTGGGTTTTCAGGCCACATTGAACCAAAAAGGGCTTGTACCTCATTTCATGGGAAGAAGGGGCTAAACGCCCAGAGGCTTGTAGCTGGAAAAAGATAAATTCCAATCATAAACTTTCCAGCTGCTCACTTGGGGATCATGAGAACAATGAAATGTTTCTCACAAAAAAATGAGGGACCCATAAAATAAATAACTAATTGAACATGCCAACCAAAGTAGAGCATGTGTAGGCAATGTTTTGCATGCTTAGGTAGAAGCCCCACATATCATCTTCAACTTGGGGAAGCATGGTCAAGTGTGACCAAGGTAGATTTAATGTGGGAAATGGTTTTCATGCTTAGGTAGAAGTCCTACTTTATCTTCAACTTGGAAACACTCTAATAAATTAATGGCAAAAAGGGTTTGGAAAAACCATGCATAGCAGATAAAGGGCAACACACCCTCTACAAAGGCACCCATAAATGAGACAATATGATCCCTTGTATGTCAAGAAACCCCATGCCAAAAATTATTACCCCCCATTCACCTCATAATATTCACATGACTTAGAGAGGGTCCACTTGGGAAACACTCCTTGACTTGAGGAATGATTCACCCAGTAGGACACCATGACAACCCTCCCATACCTAAGTTTGGAAAGTTGCATAAGGTCTTTAAACATTTGTTTATTTTGAAAAGCGAGATTTGATGCACATATTCGGTTGGTTATTTTATTATACATGGATTACTTGACATGATGCTTGTGAGTTATGACACAAGAGGCATCAACAAATGCTCCATATGACTGGAAGAATAACCAGTAGAGGGAGATTATGCTCAAGAATGAGAAAAATGCCTACTAAAGCCATACTAAACCAAATAATGAGGTAACTACTCATAAGATTATGTTATGTTCAAGGGCGACACAAGTAGTTTCCATATAAAAAATGAGACTTGTTCCCATTCTTCTTCTTCTTCTTCTTTTTGTCTTTTTCATATTATAAATCCTGAAAAGGAATAAATATTGATGTAGTACAATGGAGGAAACGAGCATCGTGGAAGAGAAAACTAGTTCCATGCAAAAGAAAAATACCTATGCTCAATGCAAGGAAACACATGCAGGATATGGATGCTAGAGGGAATTTTCCTTCAAGGATACAAGGCTTCAAATGGCAAAGGTTAATATTGCAAGGTTGGCAACTCTTCAAGAACGCATATACAATTGTCTATATAACAACAAGTTGAAACTAACATTAGGCGCAAAAAGCACGAGTGGTCAATATGCACTGCAAGTACAACTCAACGCAACAATTTTGGAAGCCCTAAGGGTAATCGGCTAACAAAAGATGAGAAGAATATATGAAGCTTCAACATAAAGTCATGGTGGGACTAAACAGGGCTTTCGAGCCTACAGAAAAATTGCACCATGGATGCCAAAATGGTTAGTGAGGTACTAAATAGGACACCCATGAAGAGGTAAGCTCTACCATCCATAAGCAACAGCTTTAAAACATCTTGAAAGTATAATTCCTTAACGAATGGGGTTGACCCTATGGAAAATTTGTGATCGATACAGATAAATGCATTATGCAAGTGAAATGAAACCTACCCTATATGCCATTAAGGAGCACAGTACCTACAAAATAAGTCGAAAAATGCCAACAAATGTAACAACACATGTGAGAAAGAGACACCTCTCAAGGAAAATTGCATGACAAAATATCTCCAGAACGTTTTCAATAGTATAAATGGCAAAAAATGTTAAAAGGGGGTAAGAAACCATGTAAAAAGTGGGAGAATGGGTTAAAATAGGTGAAAAACACATTTTTACCATACTATTTGACTTTTTACCACTTGGAGAGCATTTGGAACCTTTTTACCTTTCAACCTTTTGAGGACTAGTACGATACGCACAGGGCTCAAAAATCGAAACCGCTTGAACCAGGTAAGAGACTATTCCCTCTCCATTTTCATCCAAATGTTTTTTATTTTAGTGATTTTTTTATTTTTTAGTGCAGTTTTTACGTTAGACAGTCATGTACGTGGAATTATTCAATGCAGGTTGTGTACATGGATATATGTACGCCATCCATGTTAGTAACAGTTCGCATATGTATGCGACTGTCATAACAAGAAGTCACGTACATCTCCACGAACTTCAAAAATAAAAAAGTTTAACTTGAGAATTTGAATGTTTTTGCAGGATGGTGATTGAATGGAGGGAAAGAGAGCATGGGGATGTTTATAATGAGGTTATAGATGACCCGAAGGCTCAAGAAGCACTCTGATGAGGTGGATTTCATAATTTCTTTCGTTGCAACAAAATTAGGGCACAACGAAGATTTCTTGAAACATTCATTGATTATTGGGAGCTCGAGGCTCATGCTTTCATGATTAATGGGATATCCTTGAAGATTGAGAACAAGGATATATATTTTCTTACAAGGCTATCCCACCAAGGTAATATAGTGAACTTTAAAGGAAAAGGATCCATTGGTCTAACGATCAATGAATACGTTATTATGTTTTGCTCGGCTGAGACAGAGAAAGTTGGGAGCCAACTCCCAATAAAACAATTAGATAGCCTCAACCTTAAAATCATCGTCTTGACGATTGCTCGAATTTTAGGATCGACATAATTGCATCAAGCTTCAAGAATGATGATGTTCCATGAAGTTGATTATTTGAGACCTGTTATATATGATTGGAGCACTTCGTTGATGATCTGCATGAAGGCTCAATTGACGGGATGCAAATAAAGAAAGATGAAGAACTTCATATTTGTAAGTCTCTTGTGTTGTTTTTGCTTTGAGAGACTGTCAATGTTGAGTCCCAAAGTGGACATCCATCCTCATTAGATTCAAGATGGTACAATGGATTTTATTATATAAATGTATGATTATTTGTGCTTTTGATTAATGTGAATGATATAAGTGCTAATCTAACACGTAATTATCAAATGCATCGGATAATGAATTACAATTTCTTAGAACATGAACATAAGTGATATAATCAAAAAGATGCTCCAACAAACGTACCCAGATGTTACTATGGCATAGCATAGGGTCACAAATACGAAATTCAACATTTAGGTGAGACATTGACAACTGAGCGTCCAAATGAACTTATAAGAATTGATTGTCGTACGCAATGGTGTCACGAAGTAGTTCAATAATAGCTTTGTATTCAGCCACATTATTAGTGGATGGGCCTGTTATCAAATGAACTTGTCAGAGTCCTATGGGTTTGTGGTTTCTAACTAAGTCTATAATTTTGCTCTGTCTCTCTCCTTTTCGCAGAACAAGTCCTAAAGTTTCCCCTTCGACTGGTAAAGTCGGTTTTGTTCACCCCTTTTTGTTTAAAAAAAAACTGGTTTTCCTTGCTGTCTTACCTGAAAAAGTCTCAGCCCGAAGACTTTGTGTTTTCCTCTAAATATGAACACCCATCTCCTTTTGTTTCAACCACTCGTCCTATTGTTTTCCCAAGCCCCTATCCAATCGTCCAAGTCTTTGTTTACACAGGTCATAGCTGCGGGTAAAAGCATGACACTCAGAGTGGTCTGTTATGGACCTAAATCAAGCAAAAAGGCAGGTTCAACTTTCAACAGCGGGAATTTCATGTAGAGTTCAGATTAGTGGCTCGCAGACATTCAGAATCTTAAAAGTTGCACGAAGTATAGTGCCAGAGAAAAAGGCCCGAAGAAAGCATGAGTCGTTGATTTTTAAAGGGACAGGTAGCAGTTGATCCAAGTGTTCGGGGAAATAAGCTTCAGGAGTTTCGAAGTGAGAAGTGTGTGGAATTATTGAAGTCTGAACTCCAAAAATAATATAAGCCATCAAAAGATGAGGACGCGTGGAGGCAGACCCCTCACTTTGGAGTTTGGAGCTCCAGAGAATTGTGGGAGTTAAACATTGCAAAGTCCCAAAGTGCCTGAAGTCTCGAAGACCCGAAGGAGATCCTGATCATTGATCGAGGAGGGAGCAAGAGGGTCTTTGATCAGGTTGAAGCGGTCAAAGTCCTGAAGCAGGAGAAGAAATGTTGATTGAAGAGGACGTGCATCAATAGATCGACAGCTCCAGGTAAAATCATAGAAGGTAAGCGAGATTTGATTTTGGATTTTCCCAGAGCCCAGAGGCCTGAAGTGGATCTCGGCCATCCTAATCCAGGAGCCACACATCATTAGATCCTTAGCTCTGGAGGTTTTTCTTGGGGCAAATATATTTTGAAGTTTTAAAGGTCTTAAGCCCGAATCATGAAGTAGATCTCGATCATCGATTTGAAGAGGGAAGATCTTATCCATCAATCTAAAAGGAGTTAGGATTAACTCGAAGAAGTCATGGGCACCACTTGGAACATTCATGGGTGGTAGGCCTCATCCCGATCCCAATGAAGGTAGTTAATGGTAATGGGGGTAGCAGTTGAGACCTCGTCTCGCCCCATAAATGGGAAGCATATTGAGAATAGTCATGGGGGGAGATTGTTAATCTAAAGTTTCCCGAGGGATGGATTTTCCTGCAAAGCACATAACTAAGTCAGGCTCATGTCTGACATAAGAAGGCTTGCACAAGGTGACAGAGTAGGTGTTGACTGGAAACTGTGAATGCAGGGGTCTGATCACATTCTTGGTGGTTGCAGCGTTTTTAGTATATATAGGCAGTTTTTATATTTTGTTAATGTCGAATGGTTGAGCCAGGCTCTTGGCTATTGTAATATTTTTATGAAGAACATTAGTTCTCTGGTTATGTATTTGTTTTTCAAGACATCTCGGTTAATCTAAGTCAGCTTTCTTGCTCCATATTATTTGCCTCTGATACTGAGAGAGTTCATGATTGACTGATTCACATGGATTGTTATGACTGTATTATGACGAATATTATATTATAGTGTTGTTATAATTTATTTCAGTTTCTTGAGATTTGAATTCAAGAGGATCTTGCATTTAAGTTTTTCCTCCTTAGGCTATTGGAAGACCTGGTGTCCACAGCAGACCTCTACACTCTCCTCACCAAATTCTTCCCTCTATTCACCCTTACTCCAACTTACTGACTAAAGTTGAATTCAGACCTCAATTGCTTATGCATGCTAGTCCAAATTTCTGAGTTAGAACGTTATTATCATTGACTCCTCTCCATTTGATAACCTAAAACTCATTTACATTTACTGTATAAACTGATGGGTATTGGGTTTACCTTATATGCAATATGAGGGTGACTTATAGTGCTAACATTTCTGGCGTCATTGCCAGGGAACGAATTGAAGACATTTCCCTAGGATAGAACGACAAATATATTTTGATTATGAAGGTGCATCAAATATCAAACCATTGAATATTGCACTTTGCAACTGGTGAATCCACTGTGTCGACTCCACTATTTCAGTTGTAGCTGCCTCTAACACACTCAAATCTGACCCAGAGAATTTTTCTCGAGAAGGCTTTTAGCAGTTGCTTTCACATCTTGAAAGTTCCCTAGGATATTGACAACAATCAGATATGGTCTTTGATGGTGAACAAAGACTAGACATATTCAGACTGCATATCATTCAAGTGGTGACTCCGTGATTAAAGGATCCAGTGGCGACTCCACTGTTTTGAAATGGAAAGAATATTGGCTCGAAGGTTTTCTCCTTTTAATGTATCCTTTGTTCCTGGATTTCCTAATGTTGTTCCTACTATGGATGAATGGGGTGATTTTTTTCCCATATTTAGAGAGCGTAAAGAGGACAACCCCACAGAGAATCTCCATGAGTTTCATGAACTCATGCATCAATGGGAGATACATCATGAGGATGTATTATTAAATATTTTCATGTTCTCATTAGCAGGAGATGCTCGTGAATAGTATCACTCCTTAACCCCTGCTAGCATCTCCTCCCTAGGAGAATTTCATGTAGCTTTCAATAGGCATTGTCAAAAGTTTTATTCTTCTAAGTTAATTTGTCATAAATGTTGTGAAGAAGATAAAGACTATGTTCAAGGGATGACTATTTCAAATGAAATATGTGAGGACGAAAGCTGTGAGGAGGATGGGTATACCTTGGATGAGTTGGTGAAACTGGTACAAGCACTTTCTGCAAAAATAAAAAAAAAATGGAGGCAAATCATGCTTGTTGCGCTTATGAAGGAAACGCAAAGGATATTTCAGTCCCTAAAACAGATGTTTTGGGCAGCGTTGCTTATGACGAAGAAGTAATGTCAAATACTGACCAAAAGCAGCCCACTTTTGATGGATATCCCAGCGAAAACGATGAAGAGCAGAGATTTTCCATGCTCCCAAATATGATTGTTGGCAGTGTTAATGATTACATAGCCATCGATGTATTTTTTTATGCCCCTGATACACCTGTTGTCTCATATTTGGAGGAAGAGATAGTGGTGGAGGAGGATTCTTCTCTTTTTCTTCAAGAGGTTTTCCACAATGTATTTCTACCTAGGATTGAAGACAAGAATCAAGAGATCACTCCTTTTTTGCAATATGGAGGTGTTTTGCACTCACCCCTCTTTAATGAGTGTTCAGATGAAGAGCAGCATATCTCCACACAACATTTTGTTGACTTGGGAAGAAACCAGTTGTTGGCATCCAATTCGCATTTTTATCCTATCCTTATAAGCTGCCTACACCATTGTTTCGCAACCCTTGATTTGCATCGCAATCTTTGAATAAAACGACACTACTATTTCGCGCATTTGCACACTTGCCTTTGTTCTGGTTTTCACAACTACAAGCCTCAAAACTTTATTTTCGAAGTCACATTAAAATCGTCACTGGATTGTTGTGATCATTCTTGTCGATATGTTCATCGCGTTTCCAATTTAATTATGATTATACAGTTGACAAGACTCCAAGATCCTTATTCATTTGGCATTCCTTAAGTGTTAATATGATTTCATGAGATTGTTATTCAATCATTGATTTATTGGTGGTGTCATGTTCTTTAGTCTTTGATCGATTTCCTTGGCGCATTGGTTTCATGAAAACATTGACATGATGATTAGATCCTTAATTCAATAGTTTTATATATTGTATAAGTTCTATGGTCAATTTCTTATTCGAAACATTGTTTTGATTTTGAAAAACTATGCAAACGCTATGCTTGTGCAAACATTGGGGTCAACTTACCATAGTTTTCGCTAATGGTTTAATTGGTTTTACTTTTAACACATTGCAATAGTGATGTGAATCACCATATGCGTCGTCAGTTGTACTTATGGAAATGACTATTTTGCATGGGCTGAGCTAACTCCACCACCCTCGCACACTTTGGCATTAATGCCTTCCTCCTTATCGGGTTACCTCTGTTGATTTTTGGGGAAATCTCTGAGTTTTGGGTCCTGCGTATACCTTGTCCAAACCCTCACCGTTCACCCTACTCACTGTGTGTTCTCTCCTGGCTCTTGTACCGTGAATTTAATCCCCATGCTGTTCAGAGTCAGTTTTGGTTTCATTATTGCCAGAGAAGACTGCTTAGTTTAACCCCGTATTGCACCCCAAAGACACGTTTTTGCGTGAGTGATTCTGGGCAAACGGTTTTGGAATCCGATCAAACCCTTGAAAACCCAAAACCGAAATTATCCCCTTTACCTTCATCATGGGTGGTTTCCTCAGAAATCGAGTTGTTACAGAGATCTAGCTCGTGTTTTTCAGGTCAATTTTCAGATCCTCTCCGTGGCTGTAAGGTACGTTTTGTGTCTGTGTGCATTTGTTGAAATGTCTATGAATTCTCTAGGCCTGTGCTTCAGAACCCCTTCTGCCCGTCTATCCTTGTGCCTCAACCTCTTGTTGAACCCCTTGATCAATCCAAAGATTTATCAAGCAATCTCTATTCTCTTTAAGATGTTGAGGCAGCAATAGCTTTTGTCAATTCGAAATTATCATGATCAAAGCATTGTCTTACTGCCCAGGTATGTATTTCAAAATCGATTTTGAGTTGGTTTGAATTAATATAACGGATTGGGTTTTGTTTTCAATTACTCCTGTTCATTTTAATAGAGTCATAAATGGTTTTGTTACTTCGAATTTCGAGGAATGATTTCGTTTTTATTTGAAATAATTTCGTTTCCAATTAGCATAAATTAGTTATGTTTGCATCAATTCGTTTTCCTAAAACTTAAATATAGCTATGACTTGGTTAATGAGATTTTTTTGTTCTCAGATTAGTATAAGCAATTGATTTGTTTTTTATTCTGTTTGGCTTGCTTTTGAAACAATTATGTTCGTCTGATTTAGGATAGTCGATTGGGTTTGATTTCGATTAGTTTTGTTGGTTTTTAATTAATTCAAAACAATCATGTTGACTTTGATTTACCAGAAACGATTATGTTTAGTTTCGATAAATGTTCTCGTTTGGATTATTGCATCCAATCTGTACAGGAGATTTATTTTCTAAATTCAAACACATCTATGATTTGGATTGATACGATTTTATTGTTGTTGGATTGTGTCAGCTCTAATATAGTTAAATTTATTTCTTATGGTATTTCATGTATGCAATGCATCAATTATTAAAGATTGGTTTAACAACTACAACGTAATCTATTGATTCAAAAAACAACTCTGTTAGCTATGGATTTAAAATGATTTTGTTAATTGTTGAGTCGACATGAACTATAGCATGAAAGATTTACATGATTGGTTACAGCCTGTTTTAATTGAACTAGATTCAAACAAGATTTCATTTGCTATTGATTAGCATAGAGGTTGTGGTTCAAATGATTCCTTTTGTTTTAAATTAGCAATCAAAGATTTAAATATATTTTTGTTAGCATTTCATTGATTTTAAAACAGTTATGTTTTCAAATTAGACCAGCTACAGAATCGTTTGATTCTGTTAGCTAGTCTTAAAAAATTATATTTTTGTTAATTTTATCAATAAAATATCACCTAAACTTGTCTATTCTTGTCTACTTTCAGGTGCATACGAATTTCAATGACCAATTGGCATGCTGTGGTAGTTTGAGAGATGTTTTAGTGATACAGTCTTGTTATAGGTTGTTAGCTATAGTCAGATTTGGGAGATTATCCCCAGATTTTTGTAAACTGATTTGATAATTCCCATAGAGATGTTTTACCCAGTGGGAAGTCTTTAAATACTTGTTATTTTTTGTAATGAACTCATCATCATCACTGTAGAGAGATCCAGACTATGGATTTATGATTCAGACTGAGATGAAAGTTGATGTCTTGTAACAGCTTTCGCTTTCAATATATCAAACTGTTGTTTCAAGTTTTTTGCATATCAGTTTGCAATTAATTATCGACTACTTTAGCTATCATGATTCATTGCATGTTGATGTGATTTGATTTATATGTTGTCCATGTCTGATCTCTCTTATTTAAAAATACAACAATTGGTCTGCTTCAATTTAACGAATTACAAGTTTACCTTTTTCGTTAAATGAATCATTTCATACAGATCTTTGCACACAGATTTATCTAGCTGTGATGATTTGTAAATTATAATATTGTTGTAATTTTTTATGTCTTGTTTGTCCTGTCATTTATATAAGAAGAGCACAGTTGCTTCTTGTTTACGAGAAGCTCGTGGATAATCCGGTGCGGGTTTCCTCCCTCCGAACAACTAAAACAACTATTGCATACAAGACAAACCTGAAGTGTTACTTCAGGTCAGTTTGTTATTTGTTATTTGATAATTAATTCGTTAGTGTAATATAAGTAGTTTAGATAGATGCATTTATAGTTTAGATTTGTAGTTAGAGTTAGTGTTTTAGTTGCTTAGCTTAGATAGTTAGTTTTTATTCTATTTCTTTCTCATAAAACTATAAAAATCAAATAATAGTTTCGCTGTCTTAGGACAGTGTACAAATGATTTTTGCAGGTTTTCATTTAAATCTGTAATTTGTAAATGTTGTACATTTGTGATTAAGATTTAATTTTGTTGATAGTTGAATGTTAAAATTCATAGAATTATTATAGTGTTAGATAGTAAATTGTATATATTAATAGTTCAGATTTGTTTATTAGTTTGTTTTAACTAGATTAGTTCATTTAGAGTGGTTTCCTTTTGTTTTTCTAGGACTTAGATCGGCTAACGGAGCCGCTAAACCCGTCAAGGTGGGTTATCCCAAACGGCTTGGGTTATTTAGACAACCCCGGACCAGATCCACTCTTCCAGTTGGCGAGCATTCATTTTCGCCCGTCAACACCAGCCTGAGTATGACAACTATGAATCTGATTCTGATGTGGATATGAAGGATTTCCCAGACCATACTATAGAGCCTTTTCCTTTATACATTAAGGAAGAGCATTCTGTGGAAATCAGCCATCTTGGGCCCACAAAAGACACTGAGCAACATGATAGAGAAAAAGATCCATCCATGGATATACATGAAGAGACTTCTTTCTATCAGCTCGCAGATGTTATCGGAGCAGAAAAAGGAGAAATGGAGGAGCTAAAGGCGCATTTTATCTCATGTCTTGAACCTGTAGATGAGCAAGTATCACCTGGGATCATTCGACCCGTGTCATTCCTCTACCCACCTGTACACTTTGAGAACATCAAACGATGGGTGAGTAACCATGAAGAGCAGGAGGTAATTTCTTACCAGTCAAGCTTTCTTGATTAGAAATTTTGTGACCCTGTGGGGTTATATATGGAACTATGTTTTCCAAAAGCATCGGAGCCTGCAAAATTGTTCATAGTATCATCATTTGGAGGTCTTTCTAGTGTTCCAATACATGTTTTCTTTGTGTTATCATACTTCCCTTAACTTTTATGGATTATTTGCAGTAAAGAGAAAAATTATATTACCGAACAGTCTAGATGGCTATGGTGGAAGTTTGCTTTCCCCTAACGCTTTGTAAAAATCAGTTAGCCTAGGACTGTACATAAATAAGCTCTTTATGGAGCATGTGTGTTTGTTTTCCTTTTTATATAAGTAGAATAGTGTACATGTCATCCTTCGGAGAAATGTTTTGAGCTCGACTCCATAACCCAACAGCTAAGGCACTGGAACTACTTGTTCTTGGCATCTCGCAGTGAGCATGCCATCCCCTATGGAGCTAAATGTTGTCACATGAACTTGTCAGAGTCCTGCGTGTTTGTGGTTTCTACCTAAGTCTATAATTTTTGCCTGTCTCTCTCCTTTTCGCAAACCAAGTCTTAAAGTTTCCCCTTCAACTGGTAAAGTCAGATTTGTTCACCCCTTTTTGTTTAAAAAAAACTTGGTTTTCCTTGATGTCTTACCTGAAAAAGTCTTGGCCCGAAGCCTTTTTATTTTCCTCTAGAGATGAACACCAATCTCCTTTTGTTTCAATCACTCGTCTTATTGTTTTCCCAAGCCCCTATCCATTCATCCAAGTATTTGTTTAAACGGGACGCAGCCGCAAGCCTAAAGCGCAACACTCAGAGCAGTCCATTCTAGACCCAAATCAAGCAAAAAGGCAAGTTCATCTTTCAACGACAAGAATTCCATGTGGTGTTCATATTAGCAACTCGCGGGTGTTCGGAATCTTAAAAGTTGCATGAAGTATAGCGCCGGAGCAAAAGCCCTAAAGAGAGCATGAGTCGTTGATTTTTAAACAGACAGGTGGTAGTTGATCCAAGAGTTCACGGAAATAAGCTTCAGGAGTTTCGAAGTGACAAGTGTGTGGAATTATTGAAGCCTGAACTCCAGAAATAATCTAAGCCATCAAAAACTAAGGACGCGTGAGGCAGATCCCTCACTTTGGAGTTCGGCGCTACGTATAATTGTGGGAGTTAAACATTGCAAAGTCTTGAAGTGCCCAAAGTCCTGAATAATCGAAGGAGATACCGATCGTTGATAGAGGAGGGAGTAGAAGAGTCGTTGATCTGGTTGAAGGGGTCAAAGTCCCGATACAGGAGTAGAACCGTTGATTAAAGAGGATGCACGTCAGTAGATCGACAGCTCCGAGTAAAAGCATAGAAGGTAAGTGGGATTTGAGTTTGGATTTTCCCGGAGCCCGGAAGCCTGAAGTGGATCTTGGTCATCCTAATCCAAGAGCCACTTGTCATCAAATCCTTAGCTCCGGAGGTTTTTCTTGGGGAAAATATAGTTTGAAAGGTCTAAAGCTCAAATCACAAAGCAGATCTCAGTCATCGATTTGAAAAGGGAAGATCTGATCCATCAATCTAAAAGGCGTTAGGATTGACTCGAAGAAGTTGTGGGCACCTCCTGGAACATTCATGGGTGTCAGGACTCGTCCCAATCCCGATGAATGTAGTTAATGGAAATGGGGGTGGCAGTTGAGACCTCATCTCACCCCATAAATGGAAAGCATACTAAGAATAGTTGTGGGGCGATATTGTCAATCTGAAGTTTCCCGAGGGACGGATTTTCCTGCAAAGCACATAACTAAGTCAGGCTCACGTCTAACATAAGCAGGTCTGCACAGGTTGACAAAGTAGGCGCCGACTGGAAAATTTGAATGTAGGGGTCTGATCACATTCTTGGTGGTTGCAGAGTTTTTAGTATATATAGGCAATTTTGATATTTAGTTAAGGTTGAATGGTTGAGCCAGGCTCACGGCTATTGTAATATTTTTATGAAGAACACTGGTTATGTATTTGTTTTTTGAGAAATCTTGATTAATATAAGTCATCTTTCTTGCTCCATATTATTTACCTCTGATACTGAGAGAGTTCATGATTGACTGATTCACATGGATTGTTATGATTGTATTATGATGAATATTATATTATAGTGTTGTTATAATTTCTTTCAGTTTCTTTGACATTTGAATTCAAGAGGATCTTGTGTTTAAGTTTTTCCTCCTTAGGCTGCTGGAAGACCTAATGTCCACAACAGACCTCTACACTCTCCTCGCCAAATTCTTCCCTCTATTCACCCTTACTCCAACTTACTGACTGAAGTTGATTCCAGACCTCAATTGCTTATGCATGCTAGTCCAGATTTCTGAGTTAGAACGTTATTATCATTGAGTCGTCTCCATTTGATCACCTAAAACTCATTTACATTTAATGTATAAACTAATGGGTACTGGGATTACCTTCTATGCAATCTGAGGACGACTTCTAGTGCTAACAAGGCTTGGACAAGTACCTTCGGAAGCAACCAATTGGCCCATGGGCGGTAGATTACCCAAGCGGTGGAAGTAAGGTTCTGAGTGTGATGGCTAGCACCATCAGTGGACTCTATGAAAACCAAAGAATCGCTTGACATCTGCCAATCAAGTAGAAGCACCATAAGCACTGCTAATGCAGAAAGAGATCTACACTAATACTAAATACAACAATGTACATCAATTACAAAGGGAATGCTTAAGCATAAATGCTCAAGCGTAATACTTCTTAAGATAGATCCCATTATGGGATCTAAAATCTCATTCCCTTAAAAATCCTCCAACTCGTAAGCTTATTTTTGAAGGTTACATGTCACGATGTAAGGGCCATGCCAAAATAGATTGAACTTGTCTACCCCCAAGGCAACTTTGTCCTGGTCATAGACCAAAACAAGGTCACCTTCAAAAAATATCCTTGGGTGCACAACCTTGTCATACTGACTCTTAACTCATTTCTTATGTGCCTCATTTACAGTGGCGGCATCACGACATTACTCATTGAGATGTTCCAAATGAACAAAGCACACTTCTAACTCAGAAGAGTCAGGTAGGAGATTTATGAAAATCTTAAGCGAAGGTATTTCACAGTCAATCTATAAGACTCCCTCCAATCCATGAATGATTTGGAATGGAAAAAAATCAATAGCAGTCTTATTCGTAGTATGGTATGACCATAAAGTTGGATAGAGCATGATGTGCCAGTTATACTTACTCGAGTTAATGGTATGTTGAAGAATGGCCTTGAGAGACTTATTGACAACCTCAATTTTCCCATTCTCCTGTGGGTGATATGGAAATGAATTCTCCTACCTAGTACCCAATTTTGATGTGATATCTAACAACATTTTTTTCTGGAAGTGACTTCCATGATCAGTGACAATCTCTTTTGAAATGTCGAACTAGGTAATGACCTGATTGAATATAAAAAGTGCAATGGTCTCACCATCACTTGAAAAATTAGGTATCGCCTCCATCAGCTTTGTGAATTAATTGACGACCACGATGATGTAATGATGCCCCCTAGCCGAAGGCGGGTGGAATGTCATAAAATAAACACCCCACTTAGTAAAAGGGTCAATTGTGATGACTAGAAAAAGGGGAGCATGACGTGCATGCATCTTACGAGTAAAAACTTGACATTGATGACATTTTTTGACCGCCTTGATACAATCTTTGAAGATCGTCAGCTAAAAATATCTGGCATGCGAGATTTCTTGTGTTATTTCCAACCCAGAGAGATGACCTCCACATGCTCCATTGTGAGAGTATTTTAAGACGAACTCCATTTCTTCATGAGTCACACAACGATGTAAAATTAAGTCTAGACCATGACGATACAAGGTATCACCAATGATGAGATAGTTTTTCTTCTCGTGGAAAATGCGTCATCGCTCCTCTCTCAAATAATGCGGAGAGAACTTCAAAGTCTATAGATATATAAGAATGTATCCATACCAAGGATCAGAAGAAGATATCAAGAATAAGCATTCACCTTAAAATGAGTCCTCAAATTGTTCCTCTTTATCTTCCTTAGGAAGCTCTGACGTCAATTCCGCAAAAACAAGCGACTTTTTAGAATTTTTCAACGTGACATCTAAATCAAATTCTTGCAAAATCACAATCAATTTATTGAATTTCTCACCGATAATACAACGAGTCAAGACATACTGGAAAGGATTGACATCCACAATAATAGTAGTTTTACAGAGGAGAATGTGATGTTGGAGTCTCTGGACAACATGGACAGCCGCCAATGCCAGTTTCTCAATGTCTGAGTATCACAACTCAACATCAATTAAACTGTGACTCATGTAATAAATGGCGTGCTTGATAAGTGCATCATCTTCTTCCACCAAAACCATGCATGCGCTCAATTTAGATGTCACCGCGTATAACAAGAAGTCAAAAGTAAAATAGATCGGGCTAAAGATAGGGGTAGACATTAAATCCTTTTTCAACGCATCGAAATATCTTTGTGTGTAAGTATCCCATTTGAAAGGGACCACTTTTTTCACCAAACGCATGAAACCCGTAGTGATCTTAGCATAGTTGGCGATGAAACAACAAAGGAAAATTGATTTTCCTTGGCGACACTCAAGTTCATGAATAGTACGTGGGGAAGGCAACTGAACTATTGCCTCAACCTTTAAAGTTTCCATCATGATCCCTTTGCTTGATAGGATAAAACCAACAAGATGCCTCGAAGTAACACAAAAATTACATTTGTGTGGGTTCAAATGAATGCGATAATATCGACATCTCTGGAACACATGGTGGAGGTGATCTAGATGATCAACTCTATGATGAGAATGAGCGGCGAGATCATCCAAATATGCCTCAACAATGTGTTTCATGATGTGGCAAGCAAATATCATCGCATGTCGGAATGTTGTCCCAACATTTTTTAGACCGAAAGGAATTTTCCAATATGCAAAATTTTCTCAATGACAAATAAATGTGGTTTTAATTTTATCCTTGGGTTTAATTTGCATCTAATTGTATCCAGAGAACCCATCCATAAAGCAGAAGATCTTGTTGTTCGCACACTCATCGATAATTTGATCAATAAAATATGTCGAGAAGTTTTCCTTTGGACAAGCCTTGTTCAAATCTCTCAAATCCATACATACACGGATGGTTCCTTTCTTTTTGTCAACCGGAACAAGGTTTGACACCCATTTAGAAAGCGAAACTAAATAGATGAATCCCACTTTGAGGAGCTTCCCTACCTTAGCCTTTATGGAAGTTTCCTTCTTAGGGTTGTCCAGTCTGCACTGCTGCCAAGCAGGCTCAGCATTAGGATAAGTCTTTATTTCATGTTTGGCAATCCAAGGGTCTATACTCAGCATCTCCTCGTACGACCAAGTGAAAACGTCATGAAACTCCTTAAACAAGGTAGCATAGTCATGGATCTCCTCATGCAAACAATTTGTACCAATGAGCACATTTTCCACAATGTTGGGATCATTTGATATGTTTATAGCTATCATATCGAAGATATTGGAAATGTTCCCTTCAACATAAACACCATGTTTTATTGAAGGGTTCACGGTCCTATCAACATTGTCGTTCATGTGGACATGGAGCTCTCCTCTTTCAATGCGATCCATCTCCAGAAGAAAATAAGATCAATGATGTAAATCACCCCAAGGCCTCTCTAGACCCATCATTTCCCCTAGAATAGCCTCATCACAGGGCAATATTGTTTCGATGCAATCATGAGAATGAGAAGAGTTAATTGTCCAAATGGGTGTCAGAATATCATCAACCTCATTTGTCTAAAGAAGATTTGGATATGAGTTTGTAGTGGCCCTTTGAATGGCCTAATAAGCAATTTCATATGTAGACAACAATTTTTCCATTCATGCATGCTTAAGCCCTTCTATCAAATCAAACAGGGATGGTAGAATCCAAGGATCCTCAAAGTACCTCATTCAAAAATGGTGTACTTGGGATACAGGAACTGGTGAAAATGGTGAGCTTGAGCTAGCTAGAGTGGAGCGAATATACGAGCTTAGTGTTGGGATATTAAAACTTATGATCAATGAAGAATACATCCTAACTCTAATGCCTTCGGTCACCGCTTGGGAATCTTCTATCAAAGGGACATTAGATACCGACCATGCACGTTAAATCCGAATGACTAAAAGATAATTGGTCAATCATCGTGAGTTTTCCTTCATGAGCGAAACAAATAACTCTGAAGACCGAAGATACGACAACGGTCATAACATAAGTCCAACTGCGACCCAACAAAAGGTTGTAGTCAAGCGGAACGTTGACTACCTCCACTTCAATGTACACATTTTTTCATCCCAACTCTATGGGGAAGGAGGAAATTATCCCATGGGGCCGAAAAGAATGACCATAAAATCTTATCAGAGGAGTAGGAGATAGAGCAAGCTCTGGAGAGCAGGTAGATTTCCAACTAGAAAGCGATATCACACACATTGATGCTCCCTCGTTGATCATCATCCTAAAAATGTTCTTCGTTGCATACACCACTTGAATACAAAGAGAAACATGATAAGGGAGGTGATGTTTGACATTATAAGGGTCAAACGTGATGATTTGTGTGCTAGAAGCATCAGTAGCCCCAATAGTAGAAATCAATGCACTTTGTTGCGTCTGACGGCTTTGCACTACCTCAAGAGAAGAAATTGCACAATGCGATTGGGCCAAATCTTCCACGATGGAATAATTTTGAGTAGCCCTAGAATTTGAATTATGTGACTACCTCTTGAACACACCCTTTGGTATGTGATGCATAACATCACTCGCAAAATGATTCTCGATATAAAGAGGCCCTTGCGGCTCAAGGGATTCCTTACTCTTGGACCCAGACTCAGGTTTATCGTAATTATGCACTCAAGTTTGTAGATAAGCATCCAAACTCATCATATATACATTTGATGATGTTTCATTGGGCAGAGGAGTACCCTGGCTACCCCCCTACTGACTCCCAACATTAGATCATAAAGCCATATTTTCTCTATGAGGAAATGGATCAATCAACGTGAAAATTTGTTGTTGTGCCAACAATCTTTGGGCTTCTTCTTTCTTCGTGCATTCTTGAGTGAGGTGATGTTCCTTCCGAAGCTTACAAGGAAACTTAACCTTCCTATTTTTCTTATTTTCCCCACCACAACTAGATTCTGGTTTATTGACATTCTTATCATTATTTCCCCCTCCCTTTTTATGCTTACCCTTCTTCCCACCAGGTTGCTTGGCACCTTTTGGCTTTGTCAATTGCACACTATGTACATATGACATTTGGGAGGGGGAAGTCAATGCCCAAACTGTTAGAAAAACAGGACCGCAGAGCAATAAAATAAAACAAATGCAGAAACAAAACACAGAAGACACACAATACAAGAGAGACACAGATTTACGTGGTTCACCCAGTGTGGG
>JZKD02S1452908.1:39757-68277 GCA_000966675.3 Picea glauca
TATCATTTATCAATATAACAATCAACTTCAATATTTTATTCATGGATATTTCTTCCTTCATTTAATTGAATTAGTAAGTGCTAGTTGCTAACCATTAGGTGTGCAAGTATCCCAATCATTATTGTCATTGTTATATTATTTTCATTTTATGCAAGTGTGATCCCTTTTGGGTACTAGGGATGTAACAAGTGGTATCAAAGTCTTAAAAATAAAAGAGAAGAAAATGACAATCAATTACTATCATTTCATCGATCAGGGTTGAGTTTCAAGAGCAATTCCATATCTTTATCAATTAAACGAAAGAGAGATTATAGCTACAATTGAAGGGAAAAGGGTATGTGGATTCCATAAACCTAGAATATTATGGAATCCACATACCCTTTTCCATAGAATATACTAACTAGATCCAAAAACCAAAGACATGAAATATGGTACTACACATATTATAATATATTATCAAGGAATGAAATTTGGACATTTAAAAAAAAAATTACAAGTTAAATGAGTACATCAATAAATAAAAAAACATATTAACCTTGCAAGTTCAAAATCTGAGCTATGTAGATCGAGAATTGGATTTGTTCAACCGGTGGGTGACGGAAAAAATAAACAGCTCAAACAAAAGCCAAGAACAGCGTCGCAACTATAGCAATTGTGTCACAAAGTCTCTTAAAGTCACGTCACCTGCCCACATTAGCACCTGTCCACGTCAGCTTGCCAACTCACTGCTATGTCATTGTACGGTTGTATGGCATGTGCATTCAGTTGCCACGTCAACACTGTACGGACTGCACAGTCATCAATTTTTGCATGTTTGACAAAACAAATAGACCGTGATATCTTTCGCATACGAAATCTATTTGAGGTCGTTCAAGTTGCGTTGGGTTCATATCAACGAGGCCTACACACATGTCTATTTTAAAGAGATTCTAAGAACTTTTATTTTTAGGCCTTCCTGGACCCATCTTGGCTCCAGGATCCATTATGGATCAGTACATGAGATTATTTAAGTAGAGTTGGGGTTTTTTAAACTATTTTTAGGAGGAAAAGGGGGAAAATGGCTTGCAAGTAGTGAAAGGGGTGTAATTGATGCCAATAATTCATCATAAGCATGTGTGGTGTCAAATGACGTTATAACAGATGCCCCCTAATGTGTGAGTTTAGAAGAGCAATTGATGGCCAAAATACATTACAAAATAGTCATGATATTGTGAGGTGGCCTTGGTAGGAGTAGTTGAAGACCAATTCTGGAACAGTACCTACAACAAAAACAAGTAAGATACTCTTTTCCCAAGTTGGGCATGCCCATGCTTAGGAGTGATGTAAGCATAGCCACCAAATCAAGTACACTATGGATCCATGAGTAATGAAAGCATAACTCATGTCCATGGCCATAAAAATGTACACAGTGGATCCATATTATATATAAAAGTAGCAATCATAGCCATGACATAAATACACAATGGATCCATGCAAATGTAGATTGTTATCCCTCGTTTCTAGGGATAAATAAGGAGATGATGTCTCGAGGCCCTTGGGTTGCAGACATGGAGTACCAAGAGATATACCAATAGGAAGAGCCCCACATCACACCACTCATCACTTTGTGGTTGATGGCTGCACCATTCACCACACCAACTAGGATAACAGAGGACGACATGTCTTTCTCCATGAGGTAATGAGTTTGGTGGTGCGGTAAGTGTCTTTTTAATAAATTAATCATTTGGATATGTTGCAAAGGGTCTTTTCTTGATTTTGAAAAATGTTTGCTTGGAAATTATGCTATTTTCCTTATTTCACCTTGGTAGTTGACATCGTTGTCCTAGTAAGTGATCACCCTTGGGGAAAGGTTTGTTACTGGGGGGTATCCTTGATAAGTCATCATACCACTCTCGCACATATTTTCCACTTTCCATGTTTCCTTCCCTTTGTTTCCTCATATTTTGGGTTTTCGGGCCACATTAACCGAAGAAGGATTTGTACCTCATTTCATGGGAAGAAGGGGCTAAAGGCCCAGAGGCTTGTTGCTGGAAAAAAATAAAATCCAATCATAAACCTTCCAGATGCTCACTTATGGATCCCTAGAACAATGAAATGTTTCTCATAAAAATTTGAGGGAACCGTAAAATAAATAACTAATTGAACATGCCAACCAAGGTAGAGCATGTGTGGGCAATGTTTTTCATGCTTAGGTAGAATTCCGACATATCGTCTTCAACTCGATGAAGCATGGTCAAGTGTGACCAAGGTATAGTTAATGTGGAAAATATTTTTCATGCTTAGGTAGAAGTCCCACTTCAACTTCAACTTGGAAACACTCTAATAAATTAATGCAAAAAAGGGTTTGGAAAAATCATTCATCGCAGACGAAGGGTAGCACACACTCTACAAAGGCACCCATAAATGAGACAATACAAGCCCTTGTATGTCAATAAACCCCATGCTCAAAATTATTACCCTCCATCCACCTCATACTCTTCACATGACTTAGAGAGGGTCCACCTAGGAAACACTCCTTGACTTGGGGAATGATTCACCAAATAGGTCACCATGACAACCCTCCCATACTTAAGTTTGGAAAGTTGCATAAGGTCTTTAAGCATTTTTTTTATTTTGAAAGGTGGGATATTATGCACATATTCATGTAGTTCTTTTATTATATATGGCTTACTTGACATGATGCTTGTGACTTGTGAGCCCTTGGAGGGGGGATTTGCTTATCTTTCTAGGGCCTTGATAGGTGGAAATCTATTTTGTGAAGGCACAAGGTCACATGGACCTTCATTTGGGGTATGAAGCCCGTGAGATGGATGATGTGCCCTTAATTTTTTGGCATTTCAATGAGGTACATTGCCTTTGAAGGCACTTGAGGATCCCTTGCAGGTGATTCACTAGCCTTCCTAGCCCCAATGATTTACCTTTGGAGGCACTTGAGGATCCCTTGCAGGTTATTCGTTATCCTTCCTATCCCCAACAGCTTGCCTTTGGAGGTCATGTGTTGCACTTCTAGGGTATGATGTCACACTTGGAAGGTTAGGTTTTTGGTGGTGGTCATGAGTTGATGATGACTTGGCATGTTATGATGGAGGTAGGCCCTTGCACATGGATACCAGGCCTTTAGAGGCCCAATGACTCCCTTAGAAAACTCAATGATTTGATATATATGCCAAAACATCACCCCTTTAGAGCATGATGTCATCATTTATGGATTTTACCTTTTGTAATTTTGAAATTAAGTTTTTGAAGGGGAAAATTAAGGAGTTTGGCCACCCTAATTTGTGTTTTACCCTAAGCTAAGTGGAAAAACTAGTTTTATAAGGTCTTGTATAAATAAAGGCCTTGTTACAATTCATTTGAACACAACTCACTTGAGACTAAGACCTCTCTTGGTTGAAATTTGTGCCCTTCTTGGGAATTTTCTCTATCTCTCTCTCTCTCTCTTGAATTCTTTATGGATGATGCAGCTTTTTTGTTGGAGGAAAAAGTGGTGTGATATCTATTGGATGCTTGATTCTTGCTATTATGGTGGAATATTTTGGTGGAGTCACCAGGAAAACTAGGGAAAAGGATTTTGACAACTCCACAACCTAAGAACCCACCTTTCCCTAATTACCCTTTCCATCTTTTGATTAGTCTTGAGCTCATCTGGTGACTCCATTGAGGTGTCATTTCAGGCAATGGAATTATGGCACCATGGGATGAACCCTTGCCCAGAGCTTACTGTATCTCGAAGGCACTTTTGTAGATGGAAGAGGAAGAAATTGTTGATGAAGCCATTGAGCATATAATGAAACTTGTAAAAGGGTTATCTCAAAAATCTATCGAAGAGCAATCCCTTGTAGATGAAGATATGATTGAAGAGAAGGTTTATGGAGAAAGTCACCATGAATACCCCGATGAATTTTCTCAATCTAAAGGCCTAGACAAAACTTCAGTGTCTATTCTCAATATTCAGGAAGATGAAGTTCTCAAGCCTTGTGAAGAAACAATCAGTTCCAATGATTCAGATGATCAACATATTAATGATTTCATATGTATTGGAAGGTGTAGATGGGACATGGCTTGTCTCATTTTTTTATAAGGACCACGTTTATGAAATTCAAAAAAACTCTCAAATGAATATTGAGTTGTCACCTTCAGTGAACTGGTCTTCTTATTTGGATGATCTAGGTATTTGGTGGCATGATGATGATATGAGCATGGATTTGTCTCATCCATTCAAGGATGACTTGTTACAACATACTTATCTTGATACGCAGCCACGCCTTGAGGATCATCCTTTGAAGGATCCAAAACTATTATCTGATGAATATTCTCAAAAATCTTCTCAAAAGTATTCTATAAAATGACTTCCCACCTTTTCATAGGATGTGTGCATGAAGTTTTCCTCTTCATGGAAAGACAATGAGTGGTACAGCAAAATCCCTCCCAAAAAATTACCACCTAGGAAGTTTTTCAAAACTTCTTCACCGAAGGATTCATAGAAAAGGGAAGCAATGATCATGCAATCGGGGATGAATATGAGCCATCATCTATACATGGTATCCATCTTCAATGTTGGGTGGATTGGTCGTGTGGTCATTCTTTTCGACATGATTTTCTCCCTCCCACCCACCTCCATCAGTTACTTTCTATGATTGATTATATGCTTATTAATTATCATGATTATTATGTGCTTAACTTATCTTTGATATACTTTGTAATTAAGTACAAGAGAAAGCACCTTGGAAATACATTGAGCATGTGGTTGCACTTGTTGTATGACTTAACTTGACATCACTTGTTATCTAACCTTCAGGGCCACGGGCCCCAGGTAAGTAGGTAGGTCACTTTGCTTTCTTGCATTTGCATCTTGCTTACTCATGGTAGTTTAGTTGCATCTCATTTTTACTTTCATTTTTCTCTACTTGCATTATTGCTTTATGTCATTTACATATTAGTTTAGAATTTTTTGAAAAGGGTGCAAAATTTTCTTTTAAGGATTAGTTGAAATTTTGGTTTTCAGATTATATGAACAAAGGGTGAGTGAGCCACCCTGGATGTCATAGTTTGTTCTTCCATTGTGTGTAGGCACAGGTCTTACCAGGAGATGTTGAGGTTCTCATCCACTTCACGGCGAGTACGTATCCCCAAGTAGAAGCAAGATTTTATCCACCATTTCTATGGATAACTAAGGAGATGATGTCTTGAGGCCCTTGGGTTGAAAACATGGAGTACCGAGAGCCAGACCAACAGGACGATTCCCAAATCACACCACCCATCACCTTGTGATCAATGGTTGCTCCATTCACCACAGCAGTTGGGTTCACAGAGGATGATAGGTTTTGCTCCATGAGGTAACAAGTATGATGTTGTGATAAGTATCATTTTAATAAATGAAGCATTTGGATATGTTGCAAATGGTCCTTTCTTAATTTTGAAAAACATTTTCTTAGAAATTATGCTCTTTGCCTTGTTTCACTTTGGTGGTTGACATTGTCGTCCTTGTAAGTAGTCACCCTTGGGAAAATGGTTTCTATTGGGGGGTCTCCTTGATGAGTCATCATACCAGTCCCACACATATTTTCCACTTTCCATGTTTCCTTCCCTTTGTTTCTTCATCTTTTGGGTTTTCAGGCCACATTGAACCAAAAAGGGCTTGTACCTCATTTCATGGGAAGAAGGGGCTAAACGCCCAGAGGCTTGTAGCTGGAAAAAGATAAATTCCAATCATAAACTTTCCAGCTGCTCACTTGGGGATCATGAGAACAATGAAATGTTTCTCACAAAAAAATGAGGGACCCATAAAATAAATAACTAATTGAACATGCCAACCAAAGTAGAGCATGTGTAGGCAATGTTTTGCATGCTTAGGTAGAAGCCCCACATATCATCTTCAACTTGGGGAAGCATGGTCAAGTGTGACCAAGGTAGATTTAATGTGGGAAATGGTTTTCATGCTTAGGTAGAAGTCCTACTTTATCTTCAACTTGGAAACACTCTAATAAATTAATGGCAAAAAGGGTTTGGAAAAACCATGCATAGCAGATAAAGGGCAACACACCCTCTACAAAGGCACCCATAAATGAGACAATATGATCCCTTGTATGTCAAGAAACCCCATGCCAAAAATTATTACCCCCCATTCACCTCATAATATTCACATGACTTAGAGAGGGTCCACTTGGGAAACACTCCTTGACTTGAGGAATGATTCACCCAGTAGGACACCATGACAACCCTCCCATACCTAAGTTTGGAAAGTTGCATAAGGTCTTTAAACATTTTCTTATTTTCAAAAGGGGGATTTGATGCAAATATTCGGTTGGTTATTTTATTATATATGGATTACTTGACATGATGCTTGTGAGTTATGACACAAGAGGCATCAACAAATGCTCCATATGACTGGAAGAATAACCAGTCGAGGGAGATTATGCTCAAGAATGAGAAAAATGCCTACTAAAGCCATACTAAACCAAATAATGAGGTAACTACTCATAAGATTATGTTATGTTCAAGGGCGACATAAGTAGTTTCCATATAAAAAATGAGACTTGTTCCCATTCTTCTTCTTCTTCTTCTTTTTGTCTTTTTCATATTATAAATCCTGAAAAGGAATAAATATTGCTATAGTACAATGGAGGAAACGAGCATCACGGAAGAGAAAACTAGTTCCATGCACAAGAAACATACCTATGCTCAATGCAAGGAAACACGTGCAAGATATGAATGCTAGAGGGAATTTTCCTTCAGGGATACAAGGCTTCAAGTGGCAAAGGTTAATATTGCAAGGTTGGCAACTCTTCGAGAACGCATATACAATTGCCTATAGAACAACAAGTTGAAACTAACATTAGGCGCAAAATGCACGAGTGGTCAATATGCAATGCAAGTACAACTCAACGCAACAATTTTGGAAGCCCTAAGAGTAATCGGCTAGCAAAAGATGAGAAGAATATATGAAGCTTCAATGTAAAGTCATGATGGGACTAAACAGGGCTTTCGAGCCTACAAAAAAATTGCACCATGGATGCCAAAATGGTTAGTGAGGTACTAAATAGGACACCCATGAAGAGGTAAGCTCTACCATCCGTAAGCAACAACTTTAGAGCATCTTGAAAGTATAATTCCTTAACAAATGGGGTTGACCCTATGGAAAATTTGTGATCGATACAAATAAATGCATTATGCAAGTGAAATGAAACCTACCCTATATGCGAGTAAGGAGAACAGTACCTACAAAATAAGTCAAAAAATGCCAACAAATGTAACAACACATGTGAGAAAGAGACACCTCTCAAGGAAAATTGCATGACAAAATATCTCTAGAACGTTTTCAATAGTATAAATGGCAAAAAATGTTAAAATGGGGTAAGAAACCATGTAAAAAGTGGGAGAATGGGTTAAAATAGGTGAAAAACACATTTTTACCATACTATTTGACTTTTTACCACTTGGAGAGAATTTGGAACCTTTTTACCTTTCAACCTTTTGAGGACTAGTACAATACGCACAGGGCTCAAAAATCGAAACCACTTGAACCAAGTAAGAGACTATTCCCTCTCCATTTTCATCCAAATGTTTTTTTTATTTTAGTAATTTTTTTATTTTTTAGTGCAGTTTTTAGGTTAGACAGTCATGTACGTGCAATTATTCATTGCAGGTCGTGTACATGGATATATGTACGCGATCCATGTTAGTAACAGTTCGCATATGTATGCGATTGTCATAACAGGAAGTCACGTACATCTCAGCGAACTTCAAAAATAAAAAAGTTTAACTTGAGAATTTGAATGTTTTTGCAGGATGGTGATTGAATGGAGGGAAAGAGAGCATGGGGATGTTTATAATGAGGTTATAGATGACCCGAAGGCTCAAGAAGCACTTCGATGAGGCGGATTTCATAATTTATTTCGTTGCAACAAAATTAGGGCACAACGAAGATTTCTTGAAACATTCATTGATTATTGGGAGCTCGAGGCTCATGCTTTCATGATTAATGGGAAATCCTTGAAGATTGAGAACAAGGATATATATTTTCTTACAAGGCTATCCCACCAAGGTAATATAGTGAACTTGAAAGGAAAAGGATCCATTGGTCTAATGATCAATGAATACATTGTTATGTTTTGCTCGACTGAGACAGAGAAAGTTGGGAGCCAACTACCAATAAAACAATTAGATAGCCTCAGCCTTAAAATCATTGTCTTGACGATTGCTCGAATTTTAGGATCGACATAATTGCATCAAGCGTCAAGAATGATGATGTTCCATGCAGTTGATTGTTTGAGACCTGTTATATATGATTGGAGCACTTCGTTGATGATGTGCATGAAGGCTCAATTGACGGGCTGCAAATAAAGAAAGATGAAGAACTTCATATTTGTAAGTCTCTTGTGCAGTTTTTTCTTTGAGAGACTGTCAATGTTGAGTCCCAAAGTGGACATCCATCCTCATTACATTCAAGATGGTATAATGGAGAGATGTACCAAGGTACTCCCAAGGCAGGGAGGATGTCAGTTGGGTGACCCATAGCATGATGGATTTTTTTCTTGGCAATCATGCCAAGTTGTCGCGATAGAGGATTATCCTTATGCAAGGATAGATTATCACGATGATCGAGAGATGCCTATTCCTCCTGGAAGTGCTTACAGGGATATTGGTACGAAACCTTTTTAAATTATTTTATTTTTATATTTTATGTGAATAAATGATTTGAAGAAGTAAATACTTGTATGGTGGATCAAGATAAAATTTGATTGTTTGATTGTGCAGATGTGGGACCAAGACGGCCTGAGGGTTTTCCTCAACATGGTTGATGTGGTAGTGATGACCAACCACGGGAAGATGCATATTGAGTACTATATAATGTCCAGAGGAACCTAGATAGATTGGTACTCCCAATGCCAATGATACGGATTGAAGATTTATCTGAGCAAATGCAATGACATGTAGTTAGAGTGCCACGAGCATGGGTGCGGATATTTCAGCGTCTAGCCAATGTCATGGTGTTTTATGAGAGACATGCAAAGGGAAAAGTTGGTCCTTCAGGATCATGATGTTAGGATATTTATACTTTTGTATTTTTTTATTATTGAGCCTTAGAGATGGACAATTGAGGCCAAAAGCCTATTTTTTATCATGATTCACATTTTGTACTTAATGAACATTGATGATGATATATATACATATGAAATTTTGCCTCAATGACAATGTTCCTATGATTTTATTATATAAATGTATGATTATCTGTGCTTTTGATTAATGTGAATGATATAAGTGCTAATCTAACACATAATTAGCAAATGCATCGGATAATGAATTACAATTTCTTGGAACATGAACATAAGTGATATAATCGAAAAGACGCTCCAACAAACGTACCTAGATGTTACTATGGCATAGCATAGGGTCACAAATATGAAATTCAACATTTAGGTGAGACATTGACAACTGAGCGTCCAAACGAACTTATAAGAATTGATTGTCGTACGCAATGGTGTCACGAAGTAGTTCAATAATAGCTTTGTATTCAGCCACATTATTAGTGGATGGGCCTGTTATCAAATGAACTTGTCAGAGTCCTATGGGTTTGCGGTTTCTAACTAAGTCTATAATTTTGCTCTGTCTCTCTCCTTTTCGCAGAACAAGTCTTAAAGTTTCCCCTTCGACTGGTAAAGTCAGTTTTGTTCACCCCTTTTTGTTTAAAAAAAACCTCGTTTTCCTTGATGTCTTACCTGAAAAAGTCTCGACCCGAAGACTTTGTGTTTTCCTCTAAATATGAACACCCATCTCCTTTTGTTTCAACCACTTGTCCTATTTTTTTCCCAATCCCCTATCCAGTCGTCCAAGTCTTTGTTTACACAGGTCGTAGTCACAGGTAAAGGCGCGACACTCAGAGTAGTCTGTTCTGGACCTAAATCAAGCAAAAACGCAGGTTCAACTTTCAACAGCGGGAATTCCATGTGGAGTTCGTATTAGCGTCTCATGGACGTTCAGAATCTTAAAAGTTGCGCGAAGTATAGTGCTGGAGAAAAGGGCTCGAAGAAAGCATGATTCGTTGATTTTCAAAAGGGACAGGTGGCAGTTGATCCAAGTGTTCAGGGAAATAAGCTTCGGGAGTTTCGAAGTGAGAAGTGTGTGGAATTATTGAAGCCCGGCCTCCCAAAATAATATAAGCCATCAAAATATGAGGACGCGTGGAGGCAGACCCCTCGCTTTGGAGTTTGGAGCTCCGGAGAATTATGGGAGTTAAACATTGCAAAGTCCCGAAGTGCCTAAAGTCTCGAAGACCCGAAGGAGATCCTGATCGTTGATCGAGGAGGGAGCAAGAGGGTCTTTGATCAGATCGAAGCGGTCAAAGTCCTGAAGCAGGAGCAGAACCGTTGATTGAAGAGGACGTGCATCAGTAGATCGACAGCTCCAGGTAAAATCAGAGAAGGTAAGCGAGATTTGAGTTTGGATTTTCCCAAAGCCTGGAGGCCTGAAGTGGATCTCGGTCGTCCTAATCCAGGAGCCACGCATCATCAGATCCTTAGCTATGGAGGTTTTTCTTGGGGCAAATATAGTTTGAAGTTTTAAAGGTCTTAAGCCTGAATTGCGAAGCAGATATCGATCGTCGATTTGAAGAGGGAAGATCTTATCCATCAATCTAAAAGGAGATAGGATTGACTCGAAGAAGTCGTGGGCACCACCTGGAACATTCATGGGTGGCAGGCCTCGTCTCGATCCCAATGAAGGTAGTTAATGGTAATGGGGGCAGCAGTTGAGACCTCGTCTCACCCCATAAATGGAAAGCATGCTGAGAATAGTCGTGGGGGGAGATTGTCAATCTAAAGTTTCCTGAGGGACTCATTTTCCTGCAAAGCACATAACTAAGTCGGGCTCGTGTCTAACATAAGAAGGCCTGCACAAGGTGACAGAGTAGGCGTCGACTGGAAACTTTGAATGCAGGGGTCCGATCACATTCCTGGTGGTTCCAACGTTTTTAGTATATATAGGCAATTTTTATATTTTGTTAATGTCGAATGGTTGAGCCAGGCTCTCGGCTATTGTAATATTGTAATATTTTTATGAAGAAAATTGGTTCTGTGGTTATGTATTTGTTTTTCGAGACATCTTGGTTAATCTAAGTCATCTTTCTTGCTCCATATTATTTTCCTCTGATACTGAGAGAGTTCATGATTGACTGATTCACATGGATTGTTATGACTATATTATGATGAATATTATATTATAGTGTTGTTATAATTTATTTCAGTTTCTTTGAGATTTGAATTCAAGAGGATCTTGTGTTTAAGTTTTTCCTCCTTAGGCTGTTGGAAGACCTGATGTCCACAGCAAACCTCTACACTCTCCTCACCAAAGTCTTCCCTCTATTCACCCTTACTCCAACTCACTGACTGAAGTTGATTCCAGACCTCAATTGCTTATGCATGCTAGTCCAGATTTCTGAGTTAGAACGTTATTATCATTGACTCCTCTCCATTTTATAACCGAAAACTCATTTACATTTACTGTATAAACTGATGGGTATTGGGATTACCTTCTATGCAATATGAGGGTGACTTCTAGTGCTAACATTTTTGGCGTCGTTGCCAGGGAACGAATTGAAGACATTTCCTTGGGATAGAACGACAAAGAGATTTTGATTTTGAAGGTGCATCAAATATCAAACCATTGAATATTGTGCTTTGCAACTGGTGAATCCACTATGTTGACTCCACTATTTCAGTTGTAGCTGCCTCTAGCACACTCGAATCCTACCCAGAGAATTTTTCTCGAGAAAGCTTTTAGCAATTGCTTTCTCAGCTTGAAAGTTCCCTAGGAGATTGACAACGATCAGATGAACAAAGACCAGACATATTCAGACTGCATATCATTCAAGTGGTGACTCCATGATTAAAGGATCCAGTGGCGACTCCACTATTTTGAAATGGAAAGAATCTTGGCTCGAAGGTTTGCTCCTTTTAATTTATCCATTGTTCCTGGTTTTCCTAATGTTGTTCCTACTATGGATGGATGGGGTGATTTTTTGCCCATATTTAGAGAGCGTAAAAAGGACAACCCCACAGAGAATCTCCATGAGTTTCATGAACTCATGCATCAATGGGAGATACATCATGAGGATGTATTATTAAATATTTCCATGTTCTCATTAGCAGGAGCTGCTCGTGAATAGTATCACTCTTTAACCCCTGCTAGCATCTCCTCCCTGGGAGAATTTCATGTAGCTTTCAATAGGCACTATCAAAAGTTTTATTCTTCTAAGTTAATTTGTCATAAATGTTGTGAAGAAGATAAAGACTGTGTTCAAGGGATGACTATTTCGAATGAAATATGTGAGGACGAAAGCTGTGAGGAGGAGGGGTATACCTTGGATGAGTTGGTGAAACTCGTACAAGCACTTTCTGCAAAAATAGAAAAAAATAGAGGTAGATCGTGCTTGTTGCTTTTATGAAGGAAACACAAAGGATATTTTAGTCCCTGAAACAGATGTTTTGGGAAGTGTTGCTTATGATGAAGAAGTAATGTCAAATACTGACCAAAAGCAGCCCACTTTTGATGGATATCCCAGTGAAAACGATGAAGAGCAGAGCTTTTTCATGCTCCCAAATATGATTGTTGGCGGTGTTAATGATTACATAGCCATGGATGTATTTTTGTATTCCCCTGATATACTTGTTGTCTCATATTTGGAGGAAAAGATAGTGGTGGAGGAGGATTCTTCTCTTTTCCTTCAAGAGGTTTTCCCCAATGTATTTCTACCTAGGATCGAAGACAAGAATAGAGAGATCACTCCTTTTTTGCAATATGGAGGTGTTTTACGCTCACCCCTCTTTAATGAGTGTTCAGATGAAGAGCAGCATATCTCCACACAACATTTTGTTGACTTGGGAAGAAACCAGCCTAAGTATGACATCTATGAATCTAATTCTAATGTGGATATGAAGGATTTCCCAGACCATACTATAGAGCCTTTTCCTTTATACATTAAGGAAGAGCATTGTGTGGAAATCAACAATCTTGGGCCGACAAAAGACACTGAGCAACATGATAGAGAGAAAGATCCATCCATGGATATACATGAAGAGACTTCTTTCTCTCAGCTCGCAGATGTTATCGGAGCAGACAAAGGAGAAATGGAGGAGCTAAACGTGCATTTTATCTCATGTCTTGAACCTGTAGATGAGCAAGTATCACCTGGGATCATTCGACCCGTGTCATTCCTCTACCCACTTGTACAATTTGAGAACATTGAATGATGGGTGAGTAACCATGAAGAGCAAGAGGTAATTTCTTACCAGTTAAGCTTTCCTGATTAGAAATTTTGTGACCCTGTGGGGTTATATATGGAACTATGTTTTCCAAAAGCATCGGAGCCTGCAAAATTGTTCATAGTATCATCAATCGGAGGTATTTCCAGTGTTCCAATACATGTTTTCTTTGTGTTATCATACTTCCCTTAAATTTTATGGATTATTTGCAGTAAAGAGAAAAATTATATTACGAAATAGTCTGGGTGGCTATGGTGGAAGTTTGCTTTCCCCTAACGCTTTGTAAAAATCAGTTAGCCCAGGACTGTACATAAATAAGCTCTTTATGGAGCATGTGTGTTTGTTTTCCTTTTTATATAAGTAGAATAGTGTACATTTCATCCTTCGGAGAAATGTTTTGAGCTCGACTCCATAACCCAACAGCTAAGGCACTGGAACTACTTGTTCTTGGCATCTCGCAGTGAGCATGCCATCCCCTGTGGAGCCAAATGTTATCACATGAACTTGTCAGAGTCCTACATGTTTGTGGTTTCTACCTAAGTCTATAATTTTTCCCTGTCTCTCTCCTTTTCGCAGACCAAGTCTTAAAGTTTCCCCTTCAACTGGTAAAGTCATATTTGTTCACCCCTTCTTGTTTAAAAAAAACCTAGTTTTCCTTGATGTCTTACCTGAAAAAGTCTCGGCCCGAAGCCTTTTTATTTCCCTCTAGAGATGAACACCCATCTCCTTTTGTTTCAATCACTCGTCTTATTTTTTTCTCAATCCCCTATCCATTCATCTAAGTATTTGTTTACACTGGACGCAGCCGCAGGCCTAAAGCGCGAAACTCAGAGCGGTCCATTATGGACCCAAATCAAGCAAAAAGGCAAGTTCATCTTTCAACGATGGGAATTCCATGTGGTGTTCATATTAGCAGCTCGCGGGTGTTTGAAATCTTAAAAGTTTCATGAAGTATAGCGCCAGAGAAAAAGGCTTAAAGAGAGCATGAGTCGTTGATTTTTAAACAGACAGGTGGTAGTTGATCCAAGAGTTCAGGGAAATAAGATTTGGGAATTTCGAAGTGAGAAGTGTGTGGAATTATTGAAGCCTAAACTCTCGAAATAATCTAAGCCATCAAAAACTGAGGACGCGTGGAGGAAGATCCCTCACTTTGGAGTTCGACGCTATGTATAATTGTGGGAGTTAAATATTGCAAAGTCCTGAAGTGCCCGAAGTCTCGAATACCCGAAGGAGATCCCGATCGTTGAGCAAGGAGGGAGTAGAAGAGTCGTTGATCTGGTTGAAGGGGTCAAAGTCCCGATGCAGGAGTACAACCATTGATTAAAGAGGATGTGCATCAGTAGATCGACAGCTCTGGGTAAAAGCACAGAAGGTAAGCAGGATTTGAGTTTGGATTTTCCCAGAGCCCGGAGGCCTAAAGTGGATCTTGATCATCCTAATCCAAGAGCCACTTATCATCAAATCCTTAGCTCCAGAGGTTTTTCTTGGGGCAAATATAGTTTGAAGTTTGAAAGGTCTAAAGCTCAAATCGCGAAGCAGATCTCGATCGTCGATTTGAAAAGGGAAGATCTGATCCATCAATCTAAAAGGTGTCAACATTGACTCGAAGAAGTTGTGGGCACCGCCTGGAACATTCATGGGTGTCAGTCCTCGTCCCAATCCCGATGAAGGTAGTTAATGGAAATGGGCGTGGCAGTTGAGACCTAGTCTCACCCCATAAATGGAAAGCATACTGAGAATAGTCGTGGGGCGATATTGTCAATCTGAAGTTTCCCGAGGGACGGATTTTCCTACAAAGCACATAACTAAGTCGGGCTCATGTCTAACATAAGCAGGTCTACATAGGTTGATAGAGTAGGCGTTGACTAGAAACTTTGAATGTAGGGGTCTGATCACATTCTTGGTGGTTGCAGAGTTTTTAGTATATATAGGCAATTTTGATATTTAGTTAAGGTTGAATGGTTGAGCGAGGCTCTCAGCTATTGTAATATTTTTATGAAGAACACTGGTTATGTATTTGTTTTTTGAGACATCTTGATTAATATAAGTCAGCTTTCTTGCTACATATTATTTACCTCTAATACTGAGAGAGTTCATGATTGACTGATTCACATGGATTGTTATGACTGTATTATGATGAATATTATATTATAGTGTTGTTATAATTTCTTTCAGTGTCTTTGAGATTTGAACTCAAGAGGATCTTTTGTTTAAGTTTTTCCTCCTTAGGCTGCTGGAAGACCTGATGTCCACAACAGACCTATACACTCTCCTCACCAAATTCTTCCCTCTATTCACCCTTACTCCAACTTACTGACTGAAGTTGATTCCAGACCTCAATTGCTTATGCATGCTAGTCTAGATTTTTGAGTTAGAACGTTATTATCATTTAGTCATATCCATTTGATCACCTAAAACTCATTTACATTTAATGTATAAACTAATGGGTACCGGGATTACCTTCTATGCAATCTGAGGGTGACTTCTAGTGCTAACAGGGCCTAGACAAGTACCTTCGGAAGCAACCAATTGGCCCACGGGCGGTAGATTACCCAAGCGGTGGAAGTAAGGTTCTGAGTGTGATGGCTAGCACCATCGGCGGACTCTATGAAAACCAAAGAATCACTTGACATCTGCCAATCAAGTAGAAGCACCATAAGCATTGCTAATGCAGAAAGAGATCTACACTAATACTAAATAGAACAATGTACATCAATTACAAGGGGAATGCTTAAGCGTAAATGCTCAAGCGTAATACTTCTTAAGATAGATCCCATTATGGGATCTAAAATCTCATTCCCTTAAAAGTCCTCCAACTCGTAAGCTTATTTCTGAAGGTTACATGTCATAATGTAAGGGCCATGCCACAATAGATTGAACTTGTCTACCCCCAAGGCAACTTTGTCCTGGTCATGGACCAAAACAAGGTAACCTTCAAAAATATCCTTGGGTGCACAACCTTGTCATACTGACTCTTAACTCGTTTCTTATGTGCCTCATTTACAGTGGCGGCATCACAACATTACTCATTGAGATGTTCCAAATGAACAAGGCGCACTTCTAACTCAGAAGAGTCAGGTAGGAGCTTTATGACAATATTAAGCGAAGGTATTTCACAGTCAATCTGTAAGACTCCCTCCAATCCATGAATGATTTGGAATGGAGAAAAATCAGTAGTAGTCTTATTCGTAGTATGGTATGACCATAAAGTTGGATAGAGCATGATGTGCCAGTTATACTTACTCGAGTTAATGGTATGTTGAAGAATGGCCTTGAGAGACTTATTGACAACCTCAATTTTCCCATTCTCCTGTGGGTGATATGGAAATGAATTCTCCTACCTAGTACCCAATTTTGATGTGATATCTAACAACATTTTTTTCTGGAAGTGACTTCCATGATCAGTGACAATCTCTTTTGAAATGTCGAACTAGGTAATGACCTGATTGAATATAAAAAGTGCAATGGTCTCACCATCACTTGAAAAATTAGGTATCGCCTCCATCAGCTTTGTGAATTAATTGACGACCACGATGATGTAATGATGCCCCCTAGCCGAAGGCGGGTGGAATGTCATAAAATAAACACCCCACTTAGTAAAAGGGTCAATTGTGATGACTAGAAAAAGGGGAGCATGACGTGCATGCATCTTACGAGTAAAAACTTGACATTGATGACATTTTTTGACCGCCTTGATACAATCTTTGAAGATCGTCAGCTAAAAATATCTGGCATGCGAGATTTCTTGTGTTATTTCCAACCCAGAGAGATGACCTCCACATGCTCCATTGTGAGAGTATTTTAAGACGAACTCCATTTCTTCATGAGTCACACAACGATGTAAAATTAAGTCTAGACCATGACGATACAAGGTATCACCAATGATGAGATAGTTTTTCTTCTCGTGGAAAATGCGTCATCGCTCCTCTCTCAAATAATGCGGAGAGAACTTCAAAGTCTATAGATATATAAGAATGTATCCATACCAAGGATCAGAAGAAGATATCAAGAATAAGCATTCACCTTAAAATGAGTCCTCAAATTGTTCCTCTTTATCTTCCTTAGGAAGCTCTGACGTCAATTCCGCAAAAACAAGCGACTTTTTAGAATTTTTCAACGTGACATCTAAATCAAATTCTTGCAAAATCACAATCAATTTATTGAATTTCTCACCGATAATACAACGAGTCAAGACATACTGGAAAGGATTGACATCCACAATAATAGTAGTTTTACAGAGGAGAATGTGATGTTGGAGTCTCTGGACAACATGGACAGCCGCCAATGCCAGTTTCTCAATGTCTGAGTATCACAACTCAACATCAATTAAACTGTGACTCATGTAATAAATGGCGTGCTTGATAAGTGCATCATCTTCTTCCACCAAAACCATGCATGCGCTCAATTTAGATGTCACCGCGTATAACAAGAAGTCAAAAGTAAAATAGATCGGGCTAAAGATAGGGGTAGACATTAAATCCTTTTTCAACGCATCGAAATATCTTTGTGTGTAAGTATCCCATTTGAAAGGGACCACTTTTTTCACCAAACGCATGAAACCCGTAGTGATCTTAGCATAGTTGGCGATGAAACAACAAAGGAAAATTGATTTTCCTTGGCGACACTCAAGTTCATGAATAGTACGTGGGGAAGGCAACTGAACTATTGCCTCAACCTTTAAAGTTTCCATCATGATCCCTTTGCTTGATAGGATAAAACCAACAAGATGCCTCGAAGTAACACAAAAATTACATTTGTGTGGGTTCAAATGAATGCGATAATATCGACATCTCTGGAACACATGGTGGAGGTGATCTAGATGATCAACTCTATGATGAGAATGAGCGGCGAGATCATCCAAATATGCCTCAATAATGTGTTTCATGATGTGGCAGGGAAAGATCATCGCATGTCAGAATGTTGTCCCAACATTTTTTAGACCAAAAGGAATTTTCCAATATGCAAAAGTTTCTCAATGACAAATAAATGTGGTTTTAATTTGATCCCTGGGTTTAATTTGCATCTAATTGTAGCCAGAGAACCCATCCATAAAGAAAAAGATCTTGTTGTTCACACACTCATCGATAATTTGATCAATAAAATATGTTGGGAAGTTTTCCTTTGGACAAGCCTTGTTCAAATCTCTCAAATCCATACATACATGGATGGTCCCTTTCTTTTTGTCTACTGAAATAAGGTTTGACACCCATTTAGAAAGCGAAACTAAATAGATGAATCCCAGTTTGAGGAGCTTCCCTACCTTAGCCTTTATGGAAGTTTCCTTCTTAGGGTTGTCCAGTCTCAACTTCTGCCAAGCAGGCTTAGCATTAGGATAAGTCTTTATTTGATGTTTGGCAATCCAAGGGTCTATACCCGGCATCTCCTCATATGACCAAGCGAAAACGTCATGAAACTCCTTAAACAAGGTAGCATAGTCATGGATCTCCTCATGCAAACAATTTGTACCAATGAGCACATTTTCCACAATGTTGGGATCATTTAATATGTTGATAGGTATCATCTCGAAGATATTGGACATGTTCCCTTCAACATAAACACCATGTTTTATTGAAGGGTTCACGGTCCTATCAACATTGTCGTTCATTTGGACATGGATCTCTCCTCTTTCAATGTGATCCATCTCCAGAAGAAAATAAGATCGATGATGTAAATCACCCCAAGGCCTCTCTAGACCCATCATTTCCCCTAGAATAGCCTCATCAAAGGGCAGTATTGTTTCGATACAATCATGAGAATGAGAAGAGTTAATTGTCCAAATGGGTGTCAGAATATCATCAACCTCATTTGTCTAAAGAAGAGTTGGATATGAGTTTGTAGTGGCCCTTTGAATGGCTTGATAAGCAATTTCATATGTAGACAACAATTTTTCCATTCATGCATGCTTAATCCCTTCTATCGAATCAAACAGGGACGGTAGAATCCAAGGATCCTCAAAGTACCTCATTCAAAAATGGTGTACTTGGGATACATGAACCAGTGAAAATGGTGAGCTTGAGCTAGCTAGAGTGGAGTGAATATACGAGCTTAGTGTTGGGATATTAAAACTTATGATCAATGAAGAATACATCCTAACTCTAATGCCTTTGGTCACCGCTTGGGAATCTTCTATCAAAGGGATATTAGATACCGAACATGCATGTTAAATCTGACTGAATAAAAGATAATTGGTCAATCATCATGAGTTTTCCTTCATGAGCGAAACAAATAACTCTGAAGACCGAAGATACGACAACGGTCATAACATAAGTCCAACTGCGACCCAACAAAAGGTTGTAGTCAAGCGGAGCATCGACTACCTCCACTTCAATGTACACATTTTTTAATCCCAACTCTATGGGGAAGGAGGAAAGTATCCCATGGGGCCGAAAAGAGTGATCATCAAATCTGATCAGAGGAATAGGAGATAGAGCGAGCTCTGGAGAGCAAATAGATTTCCAACTAGAAAGCGATATCACACACATTGATGCTCCCTTGTTGATCGTTGTCCTAAAAATGTTCTGCGTTGCATACACCACTTGAATATAAAGAGAAACATGATAAGGGAGGTGATGTTTGACATTATAAGGGTCAAACATGATGATTTGTGTGCTATAAGCATCAGTAGCCCCAATAGTAGAAATCAATGCACTTTGTTGCATCTGACAGCTTTGCAGTACCTCAAGAGCAGAAATTGCACAATGCGATTGGGCCAAATCTTCCACGATGGAATAATTTTGAGTAGCCCTAGAATTTGAATTATGTGACTCCCTCTTGAACACACCCTTTGGTATACGATGCATAACATCACTCGCAAAAGTCTTCTCGATATAAAGAGGCCCTTGTGGCTCAAGGGATTCCTTACTCTTCGACCCAGACTCAGGTTTATCGTAATTATGCACTCAAGTTTGTATATAAGCATCCAAACTCATCATATATACATTTAATGATGTTTCGTCGAGCGGAGGAGTACCCTGGTTACCCCCCTACTGACTCCCAGCATTAGATCATAAAGCCATATTTTCTTTATGAGGAAACGGATCAGTCAACGTGAAAATTTGTTGTTGTGCCAACAATCTCTGGGCTTCTTCCTTCTTTGGGCATTCTTGAGTGACGTGATGTTACTTCCGAAGCTTACAAGGAAACTTAACCTTCCTATTTTCCTTCTTTCCCCCACCACAACTAGATTCTGGTTTATTGACATTCTTATCATTATTTCCCCCTCCCTTTTTATGCTTACCCTTCTTCCTGCCAGGTTGCTTGGCACCTTTTGGGTTTGTCAATTGCACACTATGTACATATGACGTTTGGGAGGGGGAAGTCAATTCCCAAACTAGATCAGATGCATAAGCTTGGATCGAGAGTTATTTCATTTGATTTGAGATCAAGTCCATGGGAAAATTTTGAACGAAACCCAAAATCCATCATCATGAGGTCCAGGACTCGGTTTGGAAGGGTTAGTACTTCACCATGATGCATCTAGAATGATCTCATAAAGGATCCCAGACTGAGAGTAAATCAGATCTAGTTGTTGGGCCCTGAAGATAGCTTCTTCCTCCATAGTTACTCTCGAAGTGGAAACATCCTTGGAGATATAAGGCAACAAGGACTTCAAAAACCACTCCAAGCGGAACTCCAGAGGATAGATACCTTAATCATTCTTTTTCTCCTTCGCTACTCCTAAATATGGTCAGATACATGAGTGGCCTTATTTTGTTGAAAAGACGACAACATATCAATGCCAACATCATAACAAACTGGGAGTTGAAATTGATAGAGAAAGACTAACGCAAAGTCATGAAACGTGCAATAGGCTACCCCCTTCAATTGAATATACCATTTAGCAGTGACTTTAGTGAGAGTACAATGAAAGAGGCATAAATGAATAGAATCCTCATTCAGTGATTTAAACAAACACCACAGGTGGGAAGTCGTGACATGATCATCGGGATCTTCACCAACTTTGCCTTCGAATTTGGGAATATCTGAAGGAAGTTTGGTTGGGACCAGTTGCCAATTAGGATCATGACACATGAAGTAACTCATCAACTTTGAAAGATCTGGAAAATTGAGAGTTTCCAGGAAGGGGAGCCTTGGTTGTTGCATCGTATTCCAATTTTTGGAGGGGTTACCCCCGGGTTGTTTGGAATAAGGAAACAAATTGCCTGGATTGTTACTGGCACCAGGTTGCCAAAAAGAATTCATCTGAAAGCCAGGTTTTGATAAGAAGGTTGAAATCCTTGAATCCCCCTCCAAACTAGTTATCGAATTAAAAATATTGACTTCCATTCAGTGCCCCCCATGTTGGAACTAATCCAAATGAGGGGTTCCAAGATGATTGGAAATGGTTTCCCCTAGTGGAACCTTCGACGAGGGAAAAGGATTGATCCATATCCCACCAAATAACGTGAAGGGGTTGGATGTCGATAACATCTCGACATATTGAAATCCACCACTCAGGGAAGGGACCCATCCCATAGTAGGATTAGGACCCGAGGATGGAAAAAACATGCTCCCAAGAAAGTGGTTTGATCAAGAGATATGCCCTCCACCCCATGGAAAATATTGGAAGGGAGTCAAAGAACTCCCGACACCAACGCTATAAATTTGGGGAGTTGGTTGAGATCCAACTAACATGTTTTGCATGCCAAAAAATGACATTCCAAACGTAAAAGAATTAGATACTAAAGGTAACAATGAAGAGGCGATCCTCATAGATTGATTGGACCCACAAATCAACGACGTAGAGTCGCTAATGAATGAAACTATTTTGGATTGAACCAAATTGGTTGTTTGGTTAGAGATACCAAGAGGAAGGATTCCCCTGGATACAATTGTTGACGTATGGATTTCTAATACTCCCGACCCATACACTTCTAAAGTGCCTTCCATTACATCCCACTAGAGAGGGCGACTGTCAACGTAGTCTAACCCAAGAGCCGAAATTCAGAAAATAACTAGACTGTTAGGTTTAGTTGACAGAGGGTTAAACAAACGAACGAAACCTTCAACTTTAAGGCTTGATATATCAGTAACCTCTGGTGCATAAGAGTTTATCTTTGCATCCTCAATTTCTACTAAGTCAACCAGACTAACTGGTACAAAAGTCTCGGTTGGATCAAGTCGACGCCTCTGAGGAGGAGGCGGAGAATTTATAGGAACTTCTTTAGGAGGAATACCTTGAACTCTCTGTTATTGATGCGGTGGATTCTTATCCACTTTAAATCAAAGATTCAAGGTGCCTAGTAGCACACCCACCTAAGTCCTCTACTCACAGAGATCACACCACTGAAAAGAAAAATCCCTAAAAGATACGAACCAAGAAAACAACTTTGTGGGTATCCCAATTTAGGTGGATTAGGTCCTGAAATCACAATAGCAACAAAGTGAGGTAAGGACCTTTCAGATGAAGGCATGATTTGATCAAGTCTCGTGAACTGTCGAATGAAGGAATGAGAAAAAATTACTCTTGTTTTATATTTAGATGTTCTCGACTGTTAAGAACATGCCAAGACCATTTTTTAACCAATCTTTTGAATGCAAGTTGGCTCTTTCAGTCAAAGGGGTCTCCCTCAAGGATCATATTAAAATTATTGGTTGTCCACTGCCACTGAACAACAACTTGGACATAAAATTACAGGTGCAAGATTTAGGATCGTATTAAAGAGAATGATGAACAAGATTATGGATAAATGGCAATGGAGTCTTATAGAACAAAACACAATAGTTGATAAGTGGAAGATAGATGAAGATGAGGAAAACAATAAATCCCAAACATGGTCAGTGAGTAAGGAAGTCACTGTCAATCTAAGACGAGGAAGGATGATCTGTTGGGCATAAGTGAATGAATCCAGCAATAAAATAAACACCATATACTGAGCATAAACATAAATTCAGTATAAAACATTCAATTAAATCTTATTAGCAACCTATCGAATATATATATGAAAACACATAAAAGGGTCATGATTGAAATCCTTTAAACGTTTGTTCTCAATTATGTATAAATACTTTATACATAATGAAGACTTGAAAAATATTCATGAATCCAATGAATCTCTCTGATTCAAAAATTTACATAAAATGATAGCCCATTGGGTTACAATGAAAACACAGTCTCTTTGTCAAAATTCTTCCAAAATCTCTCCCCTTCTTCTTGAAGTATTTCATTCATGCTCCTTTTATAAGCCTTTTGAGTTAGTTTGTCTTCCTTGATCTTTGGCTTCAAATCTCTTCAATCCAAATCTTAAGGCTTCAAATCCTATGTATCCCATCTACAATCCAAACACTAAAATATTTTTTGATTAATCATGATGTTTTTGAAGATTTTTCAAACCAAATCTAAATAATCAAACTAAGAAAATAAAACTAAAATCAATATTATCCAACTAAAATTTAAATAAGATTAAAACTAAACTATATTAAAATAAAAAATAAAAACTATACAAAATAATCTAAACTAAACAATTTAAATTAAAAAATAAAATCAAACTAAAACCTAAAATGTACTTAAAAACTAAAATAAAATAAAGTTTAAAATAAAAACTAAAGTAAAATTAAACTACAATAAACAAAATTCTAAAAGTGAAACTTTTTTTTCCACGGAAAATTTCGCTTTATATTTATATAAAATATAAATTGTTCATAAACATGATAATTCAGCATCATATGCCAATAAAAACCCTTGAAAATAGTCTATACCCCACTTCTAGACACAAGACTATAATCCCCCAGCTTGTACTTTGGTCCAAAATATACAGATCATTGAGGATTGAAATACATAATCCACAAAAAAAAGACGACAATTTGTCTCCCAAAAAGACACAGCACTAATTTTCCATGCAGCAACTCCAAGACTTCTAGAATAGATCTAGAAACATATGAGGACCCTCATGACCCTCTTCACAAAGATTGTAGGCAATTTTTCCATGATCCTTTTGGAGAGACTATTTTGAAAGGCTATCTGCCTCTTGATTTCCTTCTCTGAAGACATGTGTAAAGGATATTTTTCGGAAGTGCTTGATAATTTCTAAGATCATGTCCTTCCATCATTCCATAGAGGCCACTTGAAGACGACCCTTTCCCCACAGCCAATCTATAACAATTTTTGAGTCCCCCTGGACAAGTAAATTTGAAATTGATAGTCGAGAAGCCAATGTAAGAAGGGTCCATGCCCGCAAAAGCTTTGCTCTCGTGTTGGTGCCAGGTCCACAGTTGAAGAACCATTTATAAGATTGATGATTGTTGACCCTTATTACCCCGTCATCCCCACTATTTTGAGCAGATTGTTGTGCAGCCCCATCAAACGATCCAATAGTGCCACCACCTGTAGACAAAGAAATAATTTTCCTCGGGGAAAAATCTTTCAACTAAAATTTGTAATCACCCACAACACTTAAAGTTTTGTAGACCACCTTCTGTAAAGAGGGGTTTCCATCTTCGAATATAGCATAATTCCTTTCCAACCATATATACCAGCAAATGAAGGCCGACAAAGTAGGATAGGATTTATTATGAGCCTTCCAGTTTTTGAAACATTCTGCCACAGAGGTACCAGTCGACCCTCTAATATGTTTTATGGTCAATTTAATCCTATCGGAAACTGCGATCATGAAAGGGAACTCTACAAACAAATGTAATGTGTTTTCCTTATTGTTCTTACACAAATGGCGAAGGCTCAATCCACTATGACCTCTGTGTTGTAAATTCTCCTAAGTGAGAATTTTGTTCTCGACAACTAGCCAAAAAAAAGCTTGATTTTTAAAGGACACTTCCATGACCAAAGTGTCTTCCTCGATCCTCCAATAGAAAAATTCTAGTTCTTTGCTTTAGTGGCCCCATAAACATTTTTTACTGTTATCTGGCCCGATGAGTCGTCTCCCATCCATTTGAGTACATCTGGCCTCGCTTGCAACTGTACACCAGATTTTATTAAGGCACATCAGAATGTCTTCCATTCAAGAGTTGTTTGTCCCTCCATTTCCAAGTCATCACTTGAAATCCAGTTTGAGCATATCATTCTTGGTCGTGGCTCACAACTAGCCCGATATAAGTAATAAAACCCTCTCAAATTAAGGATTGATATCGTGTCATCAGAGAGGATGGTCGCATCCCCCATACCCAAGATTTGGTCTTTGCCAATAAGAATACACTCACCCGTCCCCAGACAACAAGTTATCTAATGCAATAGTAAGTGCATGGATTTGAGAAGATTTTTCCACGACTGTGAACCTTTTTCCCCGACCACGGAAACCGATCGAAGTCATCTCACTACCGAATCAAATGGAAGATATTTTTCTTTTATGACGTGGTGCCACATGCCTTCTATCATCAGCACCCTCCATAGAGTATTTGTCGTCAAGGCTCTACAGAAGCTTAAAATATTTCTTAGTCCCCATCCCCCATGAATTTTTAGTCGAGCAATGAGTTGTCAGTTACATAGATGGTAGCTCTTCTTTTGTTTACTTCCTGACCAAAGAAAAGTGAAGACCACTTGGCGAATTCTATTGATCACAAATGATGGAATATGAGCCAATACCAACCAAAGACTGGTTGGATCTCTAAAAAATTCTTAATTAGAACTAAGCGACCACCAATGGAAAGCCATCTATTGCACCAATTATTTATCCGCTTCTCAAATTTTGCAATAAGCCAGTGCCAGTCCTCCACCTTATACCTGTAAAGTTTTAGATAGTAACCAAGATACCTAAAACCTTCAGTAAGATCAGAAAAATTGAAATGAAAGGAATCTTTTAATGTGTCTAGAACCATTTTTTGAACTCCAAAGTGGAGGAAAGATGTCTTCTAAGCATTTATCAAGAGTCCAGTACCACTACAAAAAATAGTCAGAATCTTATTTATCTCTTGTCATTCATCAATAGAATCTTTTAACATTATAAGAATGTCATCAACGAAAAGAATATGGGGGATCCTAATTAATATTGAAACCATTATACCAGTCAATATGCCTTCAGCTTGGCTTCTTTTGAGTGCCAAACTCAACGCTTCCATCACCAGAATGAATAACAAAAGCGACAGTGGGCATCCCTATCTTATCCCTTTGCCACTTTTGAAGAAATTCGTCGGCTCACCATTAATTAGAATAGTAAAGGTTGTTGTTGTGACGCATCCCATGATCCACTTTGTCATAGGCAGACCGAATCCACATTGGAGGAGAGTCAAATAGAGAAAGTCCCATCTTATACAATCATGTGCTTTCTTTAAGTCAATCTTTAAAATTAAAGCTTGTAGTTTTTTTTATTTGATACTGTGAAGGCACTCTTGTGTTGTTCTGATGGCATCAAGATTCCTTTCAAAAAGCCTAATTTCTCCTCTGACAGAGTACGACACAGAATAGGTCTGATCCTCTTTGCAATGATATTTGATATGATCTTGTAGAAAATATTGCACAGCGCAATCAACCAAAAATCCCCAAATGATGGGGGTCCAATGAATTTTGGTATAAGAGCAATAAAAGTCGAGTTCAATGACCTGATAACCTCTCTACATAGTTTGGATTCCTCAACAACCTCAAGTAGGTCTTTCGCAACTATCTCATATAAATGTAAAAAGAGCTCAACAATCCACCCTTCGGGACATGTACTTTTGTCCTTGGTGAAACCCTTTAGGACTTCTAGAACTTCCTTGCTAATACAAGGCTTCTCAAGTAATTGAACTTCTTCTTCGGAAACCATTCTTGGGAAAAGTCTAACCGATGTAATCTGATCCTCGATCAATTTTTTTCCCGTGTCTTGATAGAACGAACTAAAAAATATCAATGCTTCATCCTTTATAGCCTCCTAACCATAGTGTACCTGATCAGACTCATCTTTTATTTCCCACAAATGTTTTTTATTTCTTCTATAACAGGCAAATCAATGGAAATATTTTGTATTTTTGTCCCCGCACTGAATCCATGTGGCCCTACTTTTTAGACGCCATTGTTCCTCCTCTTCCAGATGTAATTTATTTTGTTCAGCTTCAAGTTTTTTCAATCGAGGATCAGGATCAATATTGTGATCACCATTTGAATTTTGCTTGATAAGAAGGGCAATCTTCACTTCTATGTTTTCAAATACTTGTTGTTCCTTTTGTTTCCTTTCAGTAATCCAAACCTTCATGTGAGATTTTAGCCTGCTTAGCTTCCTCACCAGACTCCTTTGAGCTCCCTCCTCCTCATAATCCTGATGAGTGTTCCACACTTCCTGAAACAAATCAACGAATGACTCTTCTAGTAAACAGGATACGTTAAATTTAAACGGATGAGCTACAAACATGTAACCAAAATCCAATTGAAAAAGAACATGTGCATGATCGGAAATAAATGGATATTACACCCAAAATCGATATATGGTTGATGCATGTAAAGTAACATCTGAGGCATACACTCTATCTAGTCTCTTTTGTATCCCGTACATCCCACTTCTACCATTTCTCCAAGTTGGCACCACCTTCGCATGCATTATATCAACTAGATGATTTTTTGAAAAAAAAAAAAATTAAAAAAACCGCCAGGGATCTGATAATGTCGACGCACCCCATACTTCTTCTGAGCTAGTCATAAAGTTCAAGTCCCTTGCTAGTATAAGATCACCCGGTGCTAAAAAACCTTTTGCATCCAAATTTTCCCAAAACACTCTGCGCCCAGTGCATGGGCCATAAACATTTAAAAAATAAATCCTTCTTTTGTCAGGTAGTCGAATACCTGTCTATAAAATCACGCCAACACTTAGAAAAGGATTTAACTAAAAAAAAATGGATTCCATGCCACCAGAAGTCCACCCAACTTCCCTACAGAACTGACTGCACAGATCATCTGTTGGTTGTGGAGCCTGATTATCTTCCTGATTCAGAGGTCCTTGCTTTCGGCCGTGTTTATACCCCATGAAGTATTTACACCCCAGAAGTATGTACACTCTTCCACGCGGAGTCCGGAGGGCCTATCCCCCTGGTTGGGGGGTCTGGGGACAAGCGGGCCCCCAGTGGGGGTTTGGAGGCGAAGCCCCTGAAGCAAAAATTGCCTTGTAAAAGTATATTGTTATTTCATTGTAAATCTGGACTATTCATTATAAGGTCGCAGATCTAACGGTAGAGATTATGTTAGGGTTTTTTTCCCTAGAAGGCAACCCTCTTTTATGAGGTAAATGTACTGCGGCTATGGATGATGGTGAATATTGTATTCTGAGAGAGGAGACTGTGAGACAAAGAAGAGGAAGTTACAGCGGGTTTTGTTGTAGGTTGTATCCCTTCATTTGTTGGATAATA
>JZKD02S1452908.1:88133-108677 GCA_000966675.3 Picea glauca
CCACACTGGGTGAACCACGTAAATCTGTGTCTCTCTTGTATTGTGTGTCTTCTGTGTTTTGTTTCTGCATTTGTTTTATTTTATTGCTCCGCGGTCCTGTTTTTCTAACATCATCCAATTAGGACATAAAAATTTGAAGAATTTTCTATCCTTCTTCTCAGCTACTAAGGTCTCTTGGAGAAAAATAATCTTTTCCTTTGTTTTAGAAAGAATTCTAAGCATGGAGGACAATTTTAGGGGACCTCCCACCCCTCTGATATTCAGGGAGAGGAGGATCATGATTTAACCCTTGCAAGGGATTTCATGCCTCTAAGCTCTCCCAAATCATGTGTAGAAACTAAATCTTGATCAACAACAGAAGGAGTTTGTCCCAACTTCTTTCGATCACTCCTAGTTTTAATGGATGATACCTCCAAACCCAAACCCCACGTCCATGTTAAGTCCTTCTCTGAACCTTCCCCTAAACTTGTAGTCACCACAGCGGCTCCACATTCCACCTCTCTTTGAATGGATTCCAAGCCTAAGTATCTCGGTAAGGGAATAGGACTAGTGGCCTCCCTATAGGTCAGGACCAAGGAAGTTATCACATTTTCCAAAACTTGTTCCACCACTGGTTGATAGAAATTCTGTGAATCAGTATCAAGCCTTGACGTTGTGGTCGTCAGAGAAGGTTCTTTAGGTAAGGATATTGAGGTATCTAAGGAGACCAGAATAAGAGGAGTCCTATCAAAGACAGTAGAAGTACCCCCAAGTTATGTCATACCCAAAGCTCCCATAACCACTACTTGTGTAGGAGCAGAGAGCGACAGGAAAGAACTGTCCAGAAAATCATATTGACATGATGAAAGTGAAAAATACGGGACAGGGCAGTAAGTTTTTAACTTACTTATGAAGGATTTTGATATAGGACCAGGTGTATCTTCAGTGCTCCCTACAGCTAAGACTCCCAACTCTTTAGAGTCCACTTCGCTCATATAAAAATCCTTTTTAGAGGCTTCCAAAGATTCCTCAGACTCACAGACCCCTGTCATGAAATGACAATATTTTCACAAGTGACCCATCCATATGCAAATAGAGAAATGAAAAGGTAAACCCAAATAGTCCAATCTCTAGACAGTAACTTGTTCACGCCACTCCAAATCTAGCATTTCCAGGAGACCGGAATGGATGTCCAACTCAACAAGGACCCTCGCCATTCGCTTGTCCATTGAAAGCAAACCAACTTCATCAACCTTTAAGAACTGACCTAGCAGGTTCCCAATCACCTCCAGGGATTTTTAGTTCCATAGTTGGAGCGAAAGTCCAGCAAGTAAGACCCAAACATGACAGAAACTAAAATATTCAATTGCAGGGTCGACGCACGTGTTCCATCGCTTCAACATAATGCTTCCACCCTCATATTCCCAGTATCTGTCCAGGATGAAAGTAGAATCCTTTGGATTTCTAAAAACCAAATCAAACCACCCACGTGGGAGGGTCAACAACTCAGGTGTATAGCCAATGAGTGGAACCCAGGTAATATGCATCCACTTGTTGAAAGGTAAGTTGCCCCTGGACTTGTACACAAACCTCCCAACCAGTGCGTAGAGGGAGAGTTTGCAAGACAATTCCAACCCCACATACATGCCCATAATCAAGTGATGCTTCACCTTCTTAGGCTTCCAGACATGGGCACTTTTCTTATGATACACTTCCTTCACACGTAGACTACCCCACGAAGTATTTGCAGGCTTTTGATCGGTGTGCACCCATTTCACCTCTGCCTTAGAGCCCGCAACTGGGTGAACTAAACATATTCTACAACCCCCTACAGCATGGCGCAAAGTATCTAGACTACCTAGACCAACAATCAAGTGACTATGCACTAGCTCACGTCTAACACCAGGAAAAGGCGTAGTGTTCTCCTCTGATTAAAATTGGAAAGATGTGTTATACATAGAAGCCACTGAAGGAATAGAATGGTCATAATGACCGCACCCACCACCTTTAAGTTTGAACATTTCATCCACTGAGGTGAAAAGATCCTCCCACTCCCACACCTTCTCGTCAGTTGCGCCCATGAGGGCGATGACCTCATGTGCCATTATGAAACACCCACTGACCTTCTAAGAGCCTACCAACGCATGAAAAAGTCAATTCATGGTTGTAGGGCCAAGCCCTGGGTTCAATGTCAGATTAAATAATAGTAAAGGATCTTTAATTGAGTTTAGAGAGACCCTGTCTAATCTCTCGGTTGTCATCCAGTGGTAGTTGGAGAGTGCCATCTAGATAGGACAACACTAAAAGAAGAAAGGCAGTGTGATTCTCTAAAAACCAAGGCACAATACCTCCGACATCTACTTCGCCAAACACTAAATTTTAAAAGCCAACAGCTAAAAATAGTAAGCCACCATTAAACCTGCAAAAACCCCTCCCTAAACCCTAGCCAAAAATCTAACGAAAAGGTAAAAACTAAAAAGTAATAATATTAAAATAAAACAATCCTACAAACTAAGTTAAAGCAATTAAATGAAATAAAATAGAACTAAAGTTAACGAACTGCCTCTTTACATGCATTGGCGATGATGTATAACAACCTTCCACCGATTACTTAATATGCCTAACATGCCCGTGATCTCTACGATCTCTTGTTACCAAACATTTATTTTCCACGATCTATGATAGGTGGAAAATTAGCGTTGAAATTTCGTGATCTTGCAGATAACGACTTACTTCATCAAGATTTGACCTGGCAATAAAACATAGCTCGTTGCCTGTCAGAACCACGCATCCAAATAACATGAATTAGAATTGCTAAACCATCTGTATAAAAATATGGTTACTTGGTTGCAATAAATTCACAATGAGAAAAACAATGCAAAATATTATTTATTTCATGAAAGTAAGCACTTTATAAAAGATTGAAGTTTTGCTAAAATTGAAAATTATATATTTATCTCCAAACTTTAACATACAATCTTTTAATATGCAGCTCATTGATATCAAAATATGACTTTTAAACGAATTATTTCGATCTGCTAAAATGTTGATTTAATTCATTGAAGATCAAAATTTGATGAAACTGATTAAATATTATGATAACTCAATTTTATGCAAACCGAGACATGCAACCATTTTAAATAAGTTCATATGAGCATGTACATGATCTGAAAACAAAAATATTCAAATGGCGCATTTCAAAAAATGTGTGTTGAAAAGGCGTTGAAATGTCGAATAAACATGACGCAAAAACCCCCACCACCAAAATATAATCATTAGACAAGATGTATGTATGAGGACTCACTAATGATTGTGTTTTGGTAGCATTAGATTATTCTACTCAATGCGAAGAAGGATGAAAAATTAAAATCAAAGGAGAAAGATCATTAAACTATACCATCAAAATCAAAGCAAACCAAAAGGAATTTTACAGATAACAAACTTGAAAATTAAAGTTATGAAAAGGATTTGAAGCATAGGAAAATAAGAATATTTTGTGAAATTTGGAAAAAATTGGGAATTTTTTTTATGTTACAACAACCCTGACCTCCACTAACTTGCCTTATCTATTGCAAGTACCCACACTTCGCATGGCACTCTCCAATAGTTCTGAAAAAACATGATACAAAGTTTGTCTCAGGTACCATAGGAAACCCCTCGCAGTCACTCTGTGATACCTACGAAAATCAACTAGGGATACCAACTCACAGTCAACGTCTGGGACTTATATTCGACAATCAAGATCGAATGTATGAGCAGGGTAACAAATCTCGAAGCTTCGAAAGAAATACCTCTCATGGAGGTAAGGGCACTAGTGAAACCCCCAAATACGATCTTTCCACTATGCTTAGTTAAGCTTTGGGGGGATTATCTCCTATGCTATCCTTCACACAACCTTATGTTTGACTCCTATGTTAGAGGAGATTCCCAACTATATTTATATGAAAATTGGATTTGACTCTCCCTATTACAGACTCCTATGTTTTCTTTTGGATGGCCCTGGAGAATTTACTCTCCACCATAATCCAAGGCCCTAACCTAAGCTATTGGTGAACCCTAGAAAAAATGTTACTAATTGATTTTAGTTATTAACGTTCATTTTAATGGTTGTTTCTTAAGTCACAAAGGAATGGACCTGAAACTCTGTGATGTGTATTGACGCTTGCAGAAACAAAAACAATTACACTTTAAGAGTATTGTTGATATGAAACAAGCTAAATTCTTCAAAAGAAAGAGGTGTATTATATAAATATAAATGCACTTCTTCTTCAAAGAAATGTTTCCTTTTCAATGCAATGCAAATGCAAATCTTTCACTTTTTATGCAATGCACGATTTGATTGAAATCTACAACATCTTATGCAATGCACTAAGCTAAAGAAAAATGAAACTTTTCACTTTTCGCTTTATATGATAAAGATGCACCTTAAAAACTAACCTTAAATGCAAACTGAAATCTTTTTGTTTTTTAGAAAGCACAAGAGCGAGTTCTGAAAGAAAACATGCATACAATAAAATTTTATTTTTAAAAGTATATGCAAAGGGTAAAGCAGAAAATCCACAAGCACACACTCTTACACTTTCGTTTATATGAGTAACTCAAGAAAAAAAGAAGGTAGAAGGAAAGAAAGATCACAAATAGATGACCAGGCACCTTATAAAGAACTATAAGAATGTGACAGAGTGCAGTAGACACCTAACAAATATTTCTCGAGACCTAAAACTATTAAAATCTAAAAGCGACTTTGACAAAACAAGAAAGTTAAAAAAAAAATTTGGACTTTTCTTATAATCTTAAAATGATAGAAACAAATTATGAAACTAAAAAGAAAATCCTAAAGACTCACGAGATTCAAGAAGACCCTATAGCACCACAACCCAAATTCCAGTGATCTAACAGAGAATAAAACTCAAACCCAAAACATGTATCTGACTGTCTAAGTGACAAGTAGCGTATGTACGCGACTGTGTTCAAAAAAGTCGCATATGTACGTGATTGTATTAGAAGAAAAGTGCATACACCCAATTAAAACCTCTCAAACTCGAGAGAAAAGGGTCTGGAAGGCTTAGGATGGATTGTAAAAATCAAGAGGATGATAGATAATGGTTAAAGACACAAAAAAAGCTTCAAAATAAATGCAAACCACAAGTACCCCTAATGACCCAAAAAGGGAGATTCCCCAGTGGATTCACCAATTATTTTAAGAAAAACAAAGTCTTATGGCTATGGGTCGGGGCCACATCAGAGTGATACCCTAAAATACCACTCTTAGACTAAAATCAAGCAGTTAATTAAGAATAACTACTTTGCAATAACTAAGTTTCAAAGGAAAGAGAAGAGAACAAACCTAGATTTTGATGTTTGATGTCGATCTCGCATAAAGACTTTCACTCCAACACTCTTCCACAACAATCCTTTGAGATACCCTACACATAGAAAGACGAGCAACTGCAAATAGGTAGTTATCTTATAACTAACTAGACATGATCATTACAACTTTCATAATAGATTCAAATTATAATATGCAAAATACATTAGAAACATGAATCAACATATGAAATTGGACGAGAACGGGAGATATTTTATTATGAACAACATAAAAGTTGGTTACAAACTGTAACTGTTGTGGCACGGTACCAAAACTGGGCTCAAAGTTCCTACACCCAAGGCCAGACATGATAAACAATACCTCCAAAACTTTGTGCTCAAACAGGCCCAAGAAAGGCAAAGGCTTTCTTCCTGACAAGATAGGGAGAACACAACTTTTGAAAACTAGGGTTTCTAGACGGAAAGAACAATCTTAAATGCAAGGGGGAAAGGGGACTTGCAAGACTATAAAGCATAAGGATGCATTTCTCTATTTGGTTTTTCCTCCACCCCAAGGATCTGATTTATACTCCTTTTTTACAGTTGGACTAGTTATAGATGGGCTATAGGAGGTCAGGAACCTAAGGAACTCGTCAAATCCGCCCGAAATGTCAGGATTTATTATTTTTTTGAGCCAAATTAATATGTACGTGGGTTTCTAACTAGCAAGGGGCATACGTATGCGAGATGTTTTAAGGAGAGTCACGTACATCAAACAAGATGGGGTTTTTTAAAGTGTTTTTTAGGAGGAAAAGGGGGAAGAGGTCTTGCAAGTAGGGATAGGGATGTAACTGAAGCAAATGCATTATCATAAGCATATGTGGTGTCAAATGACACTATAAAAACATGCAACAGACTAATTTATACATGCAGTTAAAAACACATTATAAAAACACAAATGCAGTCATTCAAGCAATGAAACCTAGTATTCAAATGCAATTATTTGCACAACAAAATAACCATATAAATACAGCAAAAACTTATCTTTAAATTGTTGAACCAACTAGCTGCGTACAGGGGATGTTCCTCCCAGCCTTAGGCTTGTTGTTCCTTTTCTCTCAATGAAAAGCCACCCCCAAAATGAGGCTATGAGTCCACAAGGAGATTTAGCCCACTTGGTTTTCCAATTTCCACATTCAACCCCCCAAAACCCAGGTTCTACTCCAACAACAATTTTATCCACCAGCTCTCTTCCCCTCAACCTGCACAACCCAAAGCATAGGATCCCCCTTCTCTGCAATGCATTCCCTTGGGCCTTCCCACTTCCCTCCAGGCCTCCATTGCACTCAATTGGCTAGAAATATCACAACTGGGGACTCCAGGAACTATCAGTTGCTCCATAAGTTCTCACAACAACCTTTTCAAGAATCATGAGCCATTTCCTCAACAAGAAATGTTACTTATAGGCATACAACCTTCATTCTATGCATGAAAACCAACCCTCTCATAGTTGTTCTCAACCATACCATGATTGGTGCTCTTTTCTAGCACCCAACTCTTCTCTTATTCTCCAAAAACAACATGTAAAAATTGTCCCAAAAAGGAATTCGAATTTTCTTTTCTTCTCATGCAAGCTTGACTCTCGCATTTCCTAAAAGGTGGTTCTACTCAATCCGTGCTATCATAAATTGATTAGGTGACCTTTCCCACCTACCACGCTTCAATCACTTCAATATCTCTTTTGATATTTCTAAGGGAACAAACATTAAAATGAAATAGCTTGGATTAATATAAATGGGCAACCCCTTGGACCCCTCTTTAGATCCCTCTCTTATGGAATCATTTCCCCCCATCACCGTCCCACTTGTACCGCAGCAAACGATTATTATTTTTATTAATCATTTCCAATGCACAAAATACATAATTCGACCCTCGGCCATATTAACCAATATGGGCTCTTCGACCCAACATCTCGGGTCACTAGTCCAAAACACATTTGCATATTTACGTTATAATTTGTGGGGATTAAAACTAGGGATGTTTCTTTGAAGAAGTATTGTAGGGAGCAAGATGTTAGGGTTTTTAATGCAACCTCTAGTAGGAGTTATGAAGAAGAAAGATGTCTTGGGTGTTCTCGGAGAGTTTTCTCTTGTGAGAAGTTAGGGTTTGTGCTATCCAAGTAAACCCTAGGGAAAAAACATGATGTTAGAAGAGGTGATGATTTGTCTTATAAAGCTAATCCTTTGGATGATATTGTAGCCATGTTGTTTTGTGATGCATGGAGGCTGGGGAAAGATCACGAATATCCCAGCTTAATGAGTCTTGAGCTTAGTGTGATACCTTGCATGGAAGAAGTCACCATTTCTAACTTCCTACAAGTCACTTCAAAGTCTTGATAGTTGCATCTTATTCTAAGATTTTTTAAGAGGCATTGCTTATTCTGCAACCAATTGAGACAAACTTGTGATATTTCCATATTTAAATTTGGACTTGAAGGTTCTTTTTTGTTGAGTTTATTTTTAAAATGGTTTTAGTTTAAAGGGGGGATTTTTTCCAAATTTTCCTTTGTAGAACAATGATCAAAAGTTGTTTTTCCTAAATTTACAAGACACATCTTGATAGTTTCATTTTATTATGAGTTGGTTAAGAGGCCATGCTCATCTTGCTACCAGTTTGCAACAACCTCATGATATTTCAATATTTTAAATATGGACTTGGAAGGCTATTGTTTTTTGTTTTTCTAATCCGTGAATGTTCTTTGTAGGACAATGATCATAAGTCGTTATTTATAACATTCTACAAGTCACCTTAGAGTCTAGATAATTGCATCTTATTATGAGATGGTGAAGAGGCCTTGTTCTTCTTGGTACTAGTTTTCAACAAACTTGTGATATTTCAACTTTTAAATTTGGCCTTAAAACCTCTTTTATGTTGAGTTTTATTTTTATTTTTATTCACACATACAATAATCACTAATATAGAAGTGGTACTCTTTAATCACATTGCAATCATCATTGGTGATTTCTATCATTGGCGTTGAGGTGTGTGTGCCTATATAGAACATGAACAAATATATACACTTGGTCGAAATGATAATATCCACCCTATATATCTTTCTATGTAACAAATATGTAATTATCTGCAAAATCAACCACTAGCAAAATTGTCCCTCGCAGAAAAACTTTAGAGATTGTTTGAATTGTAGGTCTTGCTACTTGGCTCTATGTGAATGTTGGGTATAAATTTATAAATCTCACTTTCAAACTTCTTTAATAAATCCGTCACATGGAATTTTTTCCTTCAACAAATCAATGTTTTTTAGAGAGAACACTTCAAGTAGAAGATTGAAAGTTGAGAGTAACATTTTAGTATATCTTCGAGTTGACAATGATGGATCATTCCAATAGGGTACTTATAATGATTTAAAGCCAGACATCCATAATGATTGCATTTTTTTCCACCAACACATTGTTTGTGGTAAAATAACTTGTCAACTACTCTTTCACATAGATATTGGGATAGGAAAGCACGAATTGTAGAAGCAGAAGGTGAATCGTCCAATTTTTAACAAAAATTAAGGAAAATGTCATAATATAATTCAAATTCCAAATGGTAATGTCAACAACACATGTCATAGAGAGCATGATATGCCTAAGGTACTATGGTTAAAGTTTCACTAATGTCTTTATTGGGATATCAATATCAAGGTGACTCTCTTCGAATTTACTGAAGTGTACTTGAGTCATCTCCAATAAATGTTTTACATGTTGTTCATATTGACCCCATCATATTTGTTGATGCACCAAATTTCTTTCATTTGGTGAAATACAAGATTTTGTCACCTAATACTCATTCACCATAGATTTAATGCCTTTTGGAAGTCTATCCTTGTAGAGTTGCTTGCAAATAATGGCCTTGTTACCCCCTCTCACCTGGGGGTAACTAGAGGAGATCATATCTCATGGCCCACAATGAAGATAATGAACCCAATAATGATGATCAATATTCTCAAAGGCAATAACCCATCATCCCTACAGATGCCTCAATCCTCGTCCGCACAACTCGTCACACTTGATCAACATGGCTCATTGGAAGAGGGTGGTCCGACACATTATGAGGTACATTAGTCCTTGATTCATATAAAGTGTCATATTTAATGCATTTGGCATGTGAGTGAGGATCATGGGTTGAAGTTGGATAATGGATCATAAGCTCAAGAAATTATTATTTTTTCCTTGTTTCACCTTGGTGGTCATCATTAGTGTCCTAGTACCATGTTGTCACTTTTGGGAACATGGATAATATTGGGAGGCTTTGATAAGGGTAACTTACCATTCCCCCCATACTTAACGAACCTTCCACAATGTACTAAACTTCATATTGGTTGTTACATGTACACCAAAAAGGCCCATGGTTCATTATTCTATGAGAAGAAGATTTAGAATGTCGAGATTGATGCAACTGCTAGAAAAAATGACACGAAATAAAGAATGTTATAAAAGAAAGAATTATAATGGGACAACGAATGAACATCTCAAAAGCCTAAGGTCAGATTGAGTGCCACCCCCTCTAATGGTAATCGCCCCTAGTCCTAATGCATTGAGTGCATAATCATAAGAAGGACTTTATCATGGCAAAAAATGATGGAAGAAAGAATAAGTGCTTGAAACCTGAAAAGGGGAATTGCAATGCAATGAAAGAATATCAAAAGGAAAAATAAGAGGTTTGGAATGAAAGAAGTACTGAGGAAAAGGTTATCTCAAGCAATAAGTGCTCCCTCTACAAAGGCGCTCATGAAGATGGACCAAATATGGTGCCTTGCATGTTAATGACACCATCACCATGAAGTCAACCCAACACATTTTCATTGACCATACTTACACATTGACACATATATGGGTTTCTCAAGAAACATCCCTTTACTTCGGTACTCGCACACCTAATAGGGTCTTTTGATGGTCCTCCCATACCTAAACTTGCCAAATTCCATAAATTATTGAGCTAATGTGAAGTTTGAAGGGGATACCTAATGTAGATTGCTTATGTGGCTTTTTTATTAAGCGATGGCCTACTTTGTATGTTTCTAAGGACTCTTGAACCTTGTAATTGTTGGTCTTATTTGATTCTATGACTTCGATTCATTTGGGCACACCTGAAATGGTCCTTTGGAGGACGTCCCATGCTTTCACAGAAGACATTATACATTTTATTACAAGACATGGCATATGTGATGCATAACATTGAGTCACCTAATGAATTGACACATTCAGACTTACCCTCTCACATCTCTTGGAAATTTTACGATGGACAGATGAGCCCTCTTTTTGTAGATATGATCATATTGGTTGACAGATGGGCTTCCTGCCCACACCTTTGGATACTGTACCCACAACATGATAGCACTTAATTTGAGTACATTGCACTTGATGATGATTGGGGACCCCTTGGAGAGGTGATGAGCCCTATTTTCACCTTGGACAATTAGATTTACACCTTGGACATTGGCTATTTTGAGGATGATGTCACACATATGATCGTTATGATGATGGTGGGGCCAACCCCGTCATCAGGGCATTCTTGGTTGATGACTTGGGGCACTTGAAATGACTTTTGATGCGGAGACATGACACTTCACCTTGCTTACACCACTTGAAAATGAGACCTTGCCTTTGGAGGCATCCTACACCTTCTTGGAACATGACATCACACACACATTTGGCCTTGGAGGGAATATTTTGGTGTATTAGCATGTTATTCTATTGTTTGAGGCTACTTGATGGTCGGCCTAGACCTACCTCACTTGTATCATAGACTTGTTGTATTTTGAGGGGATTTTAAGGTCTTTAGCGCCAAGGTTGCCTCATATAAAGAGGCTTGTGCAACCTCCTAGCCAAATCATAACTCACACTTATAATTCATCCCTACTACTTGTCTTCACTCTCTCTATTTTCTCTATGGAGCTCATGCTCTTGTGCGTACTTTTGGAAGGATGATCTTGTTAGATGCATTGTCTTGTTTTGTGGAAGAATCTTGAGCTAGGGTTTCCATGTGCATAGAGCTTGATCTAGTAAGTGATATTCTTCAAGTTTTAATGCTTGTTCATGGTATACTTTGTTGGATGCTTTATTATATGGTTAATTGTTGCATGTTACCTTGTACGTTAGTTCCAATTTTGTTAGAAACCCTGAGATGGATTAATATTGTTTATTTCCCTCCTTATTTTATTCATCTTGATTTGTTGAAGCATTTAAGACCTAGTCTAGGTATTAATATTGTTTATGCCCCTAGGGTTTGTCTTTTCTAGTTCAATACCTAGGGTTTTATATGGTATAACCTCTAGTGTTTGTCCTAGTTCAAGAAAGGCCTTGTTGCTAAACGTGAGAGATAGAAAATGGCACCTAGGGTTTGTGATGGTATAACCCTTAGGCTTGGCTTCATAGAATGTTTGGCTTCGTTTTATGATGGTATAACTCCAAGGTTGGATATTCAACCCCCCTCTCTTACCTTTATCAATCTTCCAAAAATTTTCTTTGAGTGCATTTGCTCAAAGGAAAGAAAATGACACTAGTCATCTTACTCACAAATGTTTGCAAACCCTAAATAAACTCACTCTCACTCAAAGACAACTTATTGGGTGGATGCTTCATCACATCCTTGTGCTAAATCCAACTCAACGACTTGCAAAACCTGTTGTTGTAATCTTCTAGATTACATGTGTTCAAGGAAGAGACTACTTAGAGAAACACATAAAGAACACACACACATACTCAAGAAGTATTTGTGGGAAGATTAACCAACCGCCTTTGTATTCCATATTCATGAGTATATATACATAGGATAAATGGTTGGAATAGTTGTACCCGCTCCAACTAATCATTCATTTATGTATTTATCCCTTTATTACATGTATTCCTATATTGTATTATGTATGATAATGTCTAATGTATAATGTGTGATGACTATTACAAGGGCCTAAGAGGCCTCCCAACATCTTCCCCACACTCAAATCCTTGCTCGTCCCATGCAAGTGTGCAACAATGTCCCGAGTCTCTACTCTTGCAGCAGTATCCTTGATGTGCATCGACCATGAATATTGGTCTGCACAGGTAAATCAGTCGCAACAACCGCCAGTTGTATAGGAAGACACACATATACAATGTTTATTGTGACTGGTTTTCAATGAATCTAAGAGACCGCATATCACATATCCTAACTCCTCGATCTCCATATGATCGACTATGTCGATTTCTCGCAAGACACCACCGACTGCCATACTCACTTGCAAGTTTGTATTTATCTCGGGACCCATCGAGGAGCTCTCTAGGGCTACTCCAATGAACTGTCACACCTAGGGGCTCTTTTTATGAAATCGATGAGGATCTGCGGCATCAACCAATCCTACCATTCATTTTCTTTCTTTTTCACAACCCAGGGGACTTTTCTGCAACTCTTTTACCAAGGGCTCAATCATTTCAATCATTCTTGTGCCATCATCTTATATTTTTTCCCATGTGTGTCTCTATCAGGAAATGTCTATTTCTTGAATGCTTTTAACCATTGTGATTAATGCTCATCATCAACTGTTTCTAAATTCCCATGATCATTTCTCATTACGAATGCTCTCTATAAGTGTTATGCTCAATCAACTGCTGCAAAAATTTCTTCCATCAATGCTCGATCTTTCATTCAAGTGCTTAGTGTCTATATGTCTCACCAATCTTCACTCATGGCTGGGCTTTCAAAACTTTCAAATGTATGGAATCTACATATGAATTATATGTAGGATGACTATGACTCAATTCTAGGACTCTACACATGCGAATTAACATGACTCGCTAATTGAACACTTTTTAACTGTAAGTAAGAATCATTGCCAGTACTTGGATTTTATGGACTACAACTAAATGTTGTCAACTAGAGATCGACTACTTTCGGCATAAGAAACCAATCTCGTTGCCTAAGGACCGACTTACATTACATCGGTGGATGGGATTGCCTACCTGTGGAGGGGATCACATGCCTTTGAAAACACACATTTAACCCCCTCTCTTCAGTTGACTCAATTAACTCAATTGTGCACTTGAATCAATAGAGTGATGTGTAATCTATTCGCTCAACAACATATACATTTTTCTTTTATGACTCGACTAGACTAAAGAATGAGTCAACTCGATTGAATTTGACTATGGGTCGACTCTACTTGACTAACTCATTCCCTTCATGTAATTCTTTTTCAATTTCAAGACTTCAAATACATTTTGAACTAATAACTCATAGAAACCAAAATTTACATACAATTATTTTCCTTGAAATCACCACCTTTCCTTCGAAGAATATGAATGAATGTGAACATGAGAAACTATCTAATTTGCATTGCAAATGTAAGTAAAAAAGATTTCTAGTGTGACTTGAGTTTGTTGTCGATCGTTTATGTGGAAAGACACCAATCAATTATCTCTTCTCCAGTCAGATCTGCGAACCTCTTTACCAATATTTTTGGGCATACGAGAACATAACCAAGTACAACATGCCTAAGATTGATGGGAGCAAAGATAATTCTATTGTGAAAAAGACCTCAATCCTCTATCTTGTGTGGTCTCGAAATAGTATACTTCCTCAAAAATTGCACTATGAGATTCCAATATTTGTCTTGAATAGGTGACACTCGACCATCAAACAAGGTGGTTACTAGTCGACCATATCAACCAAGTCAACTCAGTCAACCAAAATTTTCCATGTGGAACTTCAGTTTCCTCTGCAACATGGATGAATGTTTCTCCTCGACCATTGTAAAATTTAAGGTGGAAATGAAAATTTTATTCATGTGGTTACATATCAAAGCTCTACTAGAGCCACCTTATGAATCGATAGAGCTTATTCTGCTGCATGAGTACTTGCCTTATGAACAATCTGCAACATAAAAACTAGAATTTTAATTGCACAAGTGGCTCGGAATTCAAGTCTCGAGTAGAACAAGGAAATATTTCTATGCCAAGGTTTAGAGTCAAGTGAATTTTCTTGAAGCTGATGGAGATTTTACCTCTTTCTCGACAATCAATCATCTTCATCGCACACATATGTGGAGGCAATCTAGTTTCAAACCATTCAATCATTAACTATGACCTTCGCATCTTGTGTATCATTTAAATCCTTTGAATGCTCAGATCAGATCTGACCATCTTATTACAAAATGTTGAGATAAGTTCTAACCATTTAGTGTTGCATAAAAAGAGGCTCTCCTAACGCATTCATCAACGAAGTCAATTGTCGACTCTCTTCTTGTCCGTCTACTAGTCTATTGGTTTGATTACTTCTTTGTTTGAAGCATCACTATGAGTGTGTCACCAAGTCGTCTATCGACAAGTCGACCCGACGAACTCCATTCTTGATCGCCAAACACTCAGATGTTGACCATCAATCCAAATGTCTTTTCGATGTTGTCCAAACATAAACACTCCCTCTCAACGAGAGAGACATTCTTCACGATGCCATGCTTGTCTCTGAAGTATACAAACTTCGCCCTAGACTCATGACACTTGTCTATTTGTCTTAGGAGATGTCTCTCTCCCACATGAACCGAGGGGAAACTCCCTCTGCAACTCTTCCTCTAAGCCAATTGACACTATTTGAGATTAGGCTCACTCTGGGTCCACATGTGATAGAATATAGCATCTTGAGTCTTTATTATTCCTTGTCAATTTACAATGACTATGACAAATACCACACCAAGGTCATTCACCATAGGTACACCCCTATGAGTGAATGTTAGATCGATGCTAACTGACACATGGAAAGCACCTCGAGTCCATATTATTCATTTTCATGATCAAGGAAGGACTACACCTGGGCCCATTTACCACACTTACACCTTTGTGATAAATGTATCCTATCTCCCTTGGTCTACAACCCAATCTAGGAGAAGGTCTGCTCGATGCTTACTTGGGACATTCACCACAGGTACACCCCTGTGGGTGAATTTTTGTCCAATGTTTGCACACACTGGAAGAACACTAGCACATCGAGCCTTTGTTCTTTGAAGACTACGCTAGGGCCATTCTCCACTGGTTAAATCACCATGACCAATCTTGGGATAATGTATGATCGATGTTGAAACATCAACATCAACATCATCAACTGCCACAACCTGGTCAGTACCCTGAAACATGGCACACCATACAACATCAATTATCTAAGCCACACTCTATCTGAGTAAATTGGGCATGATGTTGTAGGTATCAAGTTTTGTACACTCAACTAAGTGTTCCTGGGTTACACAAACCATTCTTCTTAATATGGTCACTAACTGTGACACAAGAAGAATGTTCATCATGTATCTCCCCACTCTGGTCACTATTGTGAACTTAGGGAGAACGACCACTATTCCTACTTTGATCACTATTGTGAACTCAAGAAGAGTGCATGCCCTGTACCATTGTCCCCACTCTGGTCACTACTATGAACTCAGGGAGAAGGACCACTCTTCCCACTCTGGTCACTACTGCGAATTCAGGAAGAGCGCATGCCCTGTACCATTCTCCCCACTCTGGTCACTACTGTGAACTCATGGAGAAGGACCATTCTTCCCAATCTAGTCGCTAACTATAAACTCAGGAAGAATGTATGTCTTGGACCACTCTCTCCACTCTGGTCACTACCTGTGAACTTAGAGAGAATGTTTGTCCATGGTACAAACCTGGACCATTCTCTCCACTCTAGTCACTACCTGTGAACTCATAGAGAATGTTTGTTCATTAGCACTCCCTCTTAGTGATAGGATCAATCTCCATGAGTCCCGACTTGTCCCTAAAGTGCACAAACTTAGCTCTGAATAGAGGCTTCATCAGAATATCAGATGTCTAGTCATCAATGGAGATATATTGGAGCTTTATCTCTCCCTTATGGACTTTATCATGGAGGTATTATTACTTGATCTCTATGTGCTTTGACCTGTAATGGAACACAAGATTCTCTTAAAATTTTACACGACTTTTATTATCACAGAATATCACACTTGATTCCAACACTTGATCAAACAGTCAAGAAACCAGCTTACGAAGCCATATTACTTATGTACATGCATCACAAGTTGTAATATACTCTGCCTCTATAGTGTCGAGTGCGATAGACTTCTCTTTATTGCTAACCCAAACCGAAACATACACTAGAAGTACTCTTTTTGTCACTTGCACTCCCTGCCCAATCTGAATCTGTATATCCCTACAACTATACATCATTGTTTGACACATATCTTAAACTATAATTTAGCTTGCCACATAAATATCTCAAAATGTGCTTTACGACAATCCAATTCTCATGTCTCGGTTCCACCTGAAACTAACTCAATATGTTCACATCAAAGCAAATGTCTGGCCTAGTATTCACCAAATACATTAGTGATCAAATCAACCTCCAATACATGGAGAGGTCTACTAGATCAGAATTAGAGTCTCTCAACTTCTTCAGGTTTGTCACCATGGTATTTTCCATGGACTTGCAGTCCATCATCCCAAATCTATGAAGGATCGTGATAACATACTTCCCTTGACCAAGGAAGATCTCACCTGGATTATGCCATACTTCTAATCCCAAAAAGTAATGTATCAATCTAAGATCCTTCATCTCAAACTCTTGAGGACAACTCCCTCTTTCATCGATCGATGAGTCGGTCTGCTCCTGCTCACATCCTAGCACATAGCTTAGCCAAGTGAGCCTTCACCACTCACATCCTGGCACTTATACCATCATCCATTCCCCTTCTCACATCTTGACCAAGCCTCGAAGCCTTATGGGAAACCCTACCACGATCATCTCATTGAGACATTCCATCAAATACTTCGTGTGCATCCTCCACATGCTAGATCCAATATATCCTCAGTCCCAATATTATCATGAAGTTATATGTCACTTTCTTCAATTCTGCAAAACTGAACTTCTTGAATCCCTCGAGGATCTATGAGTAGCCTAGACATTCATAGCCAAGATCTCTTATATGTCATGGAAATATATCAACATCCAAGTATTATTCAAAACAACTCAGGAGAACGAAATTCATTGAGCAGTAAATACTTAGGATAACACGATCTAGTGACATCCATTGTGTGGACAAAGCCTTCACAATGGTTTTCATTCATGCACAAATGTTTGCACTCTTCCAGTGTAATCTCAGCAGGCTGAGATAGATTGTAGGCATAATAATTTGTATGTGGAAGATAAATAAGCTTTGTACTGGAGGCACCATGCCCAGTCAGTTGTTTATCACACTCGCAACCTTGGTACCAATCAGTGGAATCTTTCATGTGAAAACCAGTGGGACAAGCACAATTGGGCTTTGGACTGCATATGTAGAGACTGTAGATTCCACATAAACCATGAATGGAACATTGATAAGGGATCGCTATCCAAACAATGCTCCATATACATGTCTCTTCCACCAAGGTGTATAGCTTCAGGTTTCCATCAACATCCAAATTAAATATTCTCTTAGCGCCTTCCCCATAATCTAACGCCTCAATGTTAAAATCGTTGTTTGACTAAGCTTTTGGAAAGGTTGACCAACATTCATCGAACATGAAACTTTTTTTAGGCTTTTGTATTACCAACATTTAATTCTTTTGTATGTTTCTGCTGGATGATTTCGCTTGTAGACATAATGCTAAATTCTCCACACAAATATTTTTGAATTTAAAAATCACACTACTGTAATATCAGAGGCTCTCTCATAAAGATTTTTGCCAGATTATTTATTTCGATTATTTATAATTAAACAAAGTCGTTTAAATATATGGAAGACAAAGGGTCATTCGCAACCATGAATTATCTTAACAAATTTTATGAAGTCTCGCTCATGGTTGTAGCACTATTTTATTATATGAGGTTTATAATGTTAACAGTAAGAAAATGAGAATAGTAACAGAATGTGTACGCGATCCAACCAGATGAAAAACAATTAACAACATAAATAAGCCATGGAAAGCGGAGCCGGTCCAAGGTGTTGAATTTTTATATGAGATAGAAATATTCACACAACACTCAAGCTATCCCTCGCATTTTCCTGGGGCCTCCCATGTAGGAGTCGAGCCCACTCCTGCTCTCATACCATGTTGATTTTTATATAAGAGATAATATGAGATGATATATGATCGATGCCTTATTACAATGATGAGTGTTTCATATATATATAGAACATATGGTGACCATCCATGAAAGGATGTATCCCTTGGATAATAAATAACTACTTATTTATTATATATATATATACTAAATTGGCCTCCACAACAAACACAACTTTTCACTTTTTACTTTTCACATTATGAAGACCAACCATAGTTACAAAATTAAACACATCCATCATCAAGAATATTCCAGTTAACATCAACCTTGTGTGGGAATCAATCAACAAGTATCCACCATCATTCACAAGCAACAACCAACAAGCATCCACCAACATCCATGAGCAACAATCAATGGTTTCTCTTCTTATCTCTCCATATTTTTCAAGTTCGGGCCACCCCCATCCATTATTTTTGTCACCCAGTCAGATGAACGAGGCAACGACGCCATTGTTGTAATCTTCTATATTACATGCATTCAAGAAAGAGACTACATTAGAGAAGCAAATAAAAAACACTCCCACATACTGAAGAAGTATTTGTGGGAAGGTTAACCAACCGCCTTTGTATTCCATATTCATGAGTATATATACATAGGAGAAATGGTTGGAACAGTTGTACCCAGTTGAACTAATCATTTGTTTATGCATTTATCCCTTTATTACATAAATTCCTAGATTCACTTATGTGTGATAATGTCTAATGTATAACGTGTGATGACTATTACAAGGGCCCGAGAGGCCTCCCAACACCTCTCTTTGATTTGTTGTTGTTATAAAACTTAGTTGTAGTCATTAGGACTTAGTGAAATTGTTGATAACTTACTTAATATCCTGGTAAAAGAAGGTTGAAACCACTGTTTAACACTTTGACCTTCTTCTAATCTCTTAGAGACGTATTTTAAAAATTTATTGGCATTTTTTAGAGGCTGATTTCCTATTGTAAAACATGTTTTTTTTATTTAACATTGCTATTTTTCTGCATTTTACTTCAACAACTCTTATTCTCTTGATAACTAGTGTTTTGGGCATTGTATTGCATCCTTTAGACTTGGTTTTCACACTTGAATGCCTAGGAATATTTGCACAATCATTCCCTTCTTTTTCCAAGACATAGTCTATCTTTGAGTGACCAAGATAGGGGGCCATAGACTTTCCCTTATCTTTTTATAAGATCCCTTGAGGTCACAAGGGAACCCTCCCTTGTTTTGGACTCTTTCCTTCACTAAAATAAGGGAATAATTTGCCTAAGTGACCGTAGCAATCAATTGTTATGAGAGTTTAGCATATTGTGAAGGCTTTGCACAAGTGCTAGATTTTATTATAACATTTTGGTGTTATTTTCGGAGAGAATAGAGTCACTCTTCCTATGATATTTCCTTGGTAAGTATGCTCTTCAAATCCCTTCTATCCAACTTACTTGGTGACTCCAATTAGGAAGAATCCCCTTATCTCTCTTTGGTGATCCTTGAAGGATCATCTGACGACTCCTCCTTTGCGAACCCGAAGAAAAAGATAGCCTAGTAATCCTCCTATATCTAGAATGACTCTCCTACCATGGGTCTCCAATACCTTTGTACCCTTGAATATGATCGGGATTCAAGGTTTTCCCCGTGATCTTTCCAAAGATGTTGAGAGGTAGATTCCTAGGTTTTCAAACCATAGTGTCATATATGCTAAGGCACATTTGACTTCCTTTTATGATGCCTTGGGGCTTGATAAAGTTTGGTATGAACATGAGGATGTCATTATGAGACTTTTATCTTCTTCATTGATAGGAAATGGTACAATAGCCTTCCTAATAAAAGCATTAAAACTTGGGAAACATTTGAAAGTGTCTTCTTGAAAAGATGGAGTTCAAGAAATATGGTAAACTTCTCTTGTCTCAATTTCACCACATTAAAAGGGAGAAGAAACAATCAGTGAATTCAATGCAAGGTTTGATGCATTAATAAAGGATTTTCTTAAGAACCTTAGGCCAAATGATAAAGTAATCATGTTGTATTATAATCATGCCTTTGAAAGACAATTTGGTATTCTCTTTCAAGACAAGTCCCCCGAAACCTTGTTGGAAGCTCAAAATGAGTGTTTAAGATATAAATCAATCCAAATACTTCCAAAATAACTAATTTCCCTCCAAAAGTAAGTGA
>JZKD02S1452908.1:182617-194190 GCA_000966675.3 Picea glauca
TGTGACTTATGAGCCCATCATGGAGGGTGTACTTGTTGTTGCTGCAAGACTATGCCCGGTGGACAGGTACATTTGGGGAGATGATTAGCTCGGACCTCCATGGGGTTGAAAGCCCACAATGGATGCCGTGACCCTAGCCAGGGGCAAAGAGATGTTAGAGACTTGCACTAGGGATAAGGAAGGACGTTTCACCGAAGACACTTTGGCTGACCTAGACCCAGGGGGTCTTGCTCTTCCATTTAGATGTTGTCCTTGGGAGGCCCATGACGTCACCATTGTGACCCTAGATGTCACCCAGCGTCATGATTGGCATTATGGAGGCAGTTGTGTGCTAATTGGCACGTGTGGCATCATCTAGGGGCTTGGAAAGCCTAACGTTTTGTAGATGAGGCCCAACGTTTCACCCATGAGGCTCAACGTCACCCTAGAAGGGCACGACGTCACCTCTAAAGATGATTTTAGGGTTTAATTATTTTAATTTGTGTAAAAAACGGGATTTTTCATGTAATTTGGCCATGTTGGCCTTTTGATAACCTAAAATTAATTAAAGGTCATAATTATTGTATAAATAGAGAGATAAAACTCTCATTTTTTCATCATTTCACTCATCACATAAGTGGTGGTCTGAAATTCGGCCCTATTTAAGGGTTATTGGCTGAAATCTAGTGGTGCGCACTTCTTGGAGGAGGCAATTCTTGGTGTATTTTGGCAAATTTTCATGTGGAGGATCTTCAACTAGTGTTTATGCTTGATTATTCTTGGTGAAGTAAGTGGAAAATCTGCATTTCTTTATTGTGAATGAATGCTTATGGTGAATTTACTTGTTTCATGTTTAAGATTATGAAATTGCTTGCTTGAAACCCTAGGAGAAAGACATATGTTACTATCTTTCTCTCTATAGTCTTCCACTTACTAAATTTTTTGAAGGGCACCTATCTAGAAGTGGATACTAGAGCCCTACCATTGTAGCACTCTAGCAACCCTACTTCCTTGTCCATTGCATATTTTCTTTCAATTTGTCTAAGGAAAAGATAAATCGCTAGGGCCTAACCTTTGTTACTTTCTAGCAATTATCTCTAGGAGTTGGATTTTTGAGGCCTTGGGCCACCAACACTTCTCTCATCCTCTCCATCCCCTTTGACTAAACATTATCATTGCTATTTTCCTCTAAGAGTTGCTGCTGCCATCATTGACTCCATTACTCTAGAAAGATGCTAGTCTACCATTTACAAGTGTTCATTGATCAAACAATTTTCAAACCTCTTCTCTTGAACACCTATTAACTTCTACTAACCTTAGATTAGCCTAAATCATTAACCTACTTGCTGCTGTTGCAAAAGATTGCTACAGCCATCTAACAACAACAAATTAACCCTAAAAGTGATATGTTATGCCAGCTAGGTGTTGCTAAAACTGCTTGTGACTATTTATTGTCAAATTGCCTAGTTAAAGCTATTATTTCAAGTCTTTATTCAAACATTTTAGAGCATAAATCTTGTGGCTGTTACAAAATATTCATTGCTGTTATAAACTGTTACATTGCTGCAACTTTACATCATCTATTACATTTCTTAAAAGTTCATTGTCTTATGAAGCACTAATATCATTTTGGTACTTGGAAAGTGCCCTTTTTGCCTTGTTGTCTTGTTCTGGGCAGGTACACAATATTATTTATTTCCTTCATCTTCAATAAGACTTAAAGAACGTTTTAACTTGAGTGATCTGTGAGAGGGGAAGGATTTCCTTGTGTTATTTGCCTTAGCCTTCTCAAACCCCCAGGTCACTGGGAATGTCTCCCCTGGGGTACTGCAACATACTCTTAAATAGAAAGGGATTTCCTATTAAGGTGACGGTGATAGGTCATTCCCAGTTACGCCAATTTTGTATCCAGTTGCCTAGGGATTTTGGGCAAGTACAAATTGTGCGATAACAATGCCTTAGAAATCGGATTTAACTTGCAGTTCTTTTATACCAAAAAAGTACACTCACAAATTTGTGTATTACACTCACAAATATGCAAAGATTATTGCCAAAATAATAGCAAATTTATCACTCTTAACAACAAGGAAACATTCCGATTTTTGGCCTATTAGTTCTCTATGCAATGGGTCATGTACTTTGAAGAAGGAGAAAAAACCAACAAGGTGAGAAGTTCAAATCTTTTTGATTTAAGAAGACAATCTCATTTGAAATCTTGAACAAGCAAGAGCAATTAAACAATCGAATTACCACACATGGAAACTTGAATTTGCTGCGAAAGAGTGATTTTTCCATTATATTTGAGCAAGATGATTAGTGATTTTTCCATTATATTTGAACAAGATGATTAGCAATGTTTGCCCTAGTACAATAAAAGATCAAACTATCTTCAATGAATTATGAAAGGGCTTTTAGGCTTTAGCACATTTCTGAAGACTAGATACAATCAAAGCTCGAGGGTTTGTCTATTAATGATAGATCTCAATGAAACAAAGCCACCACTTGTTGTCCAAATATTGAATGAGACCTTGGAAGAAGTTGGAGAACGAGAGAGAGAAATGGAAGTGTAGAGTAGGATAGAAAACATAATGATCGAACCCAACATAATCCAAAGGCTCTTCATTAAATAGATTATTCTCCTTTGAAAAGATCTCCAAAAGTAATTGCTCAGAAAATAAAATAACTGTCCAAGTAGGCATTTCTCTTCATGCAATAAATCAGTTTTATAAGGAGAAAGAATGCTGATTTGTATAGGTGTGTGGTCTAGCGGTAAGCAACAATGTGATCGGACTTGTATTAATGTGGAGACCTGGGTTCAAAACCCCTTGAGTGGGTGTGGATGAGGCCAGGTGCAAGTCTTGGGTGACTTTGACGACATAAATACGTCCCTCATAACGCGATAGCTTAGCCAACCCAATAGACTCTGTTATCCACCAAGTTGCACTAGGAAGGACTTGCAGTTGAGCCGCCAAAGATTGAACATTCACATGTTCAAAATCAGTTTTTGGAAGTCCAACCGGTCAAATATGAACATTTTTTTTTCGCATTTCCATCCCTTGAGGGGGCATTGTAATAAGATGAGATTAGCATGATGATTTTTTAAAAGGCTTGGCCTCCTATGACTTGATCATGAGTATATACTCTAGAGTATTTTTTTTCACTTGTTAATTATCTCTTGGCTGAAATTCTTTTTTAGGCAAGTTATAATTTCCAAGTTTTTTCACTCACTACCTCCAAAGTTGGAGTGTGTACTCATGGTTAGGACTTAGCTTGGTAATCTAAGTCTAGTGTCTAAATGTTTATATTACCATGCTAGGTCATCGATATTGAGTCATATGGAAATTGTGCTAAGTCCCCCATATGTTTTTTAAAGTTTTGAGTCAATAAAAAATTCCCCGTAAAAAGAGATATTTTAATTGTATTTTAGTCATGTATTAAAAAAGTGGTACTAGGAGGCATTATATGCCTTGGGGGTATTCAATTTTGGACTAAGAACACACACTTTACCTGAATACCCACTTTTGTGAATAAAATTAGTGATTTTAATCACTTAAAAATTAATCTTGCTCACAAAAGTCAATAAAAAACATAAAAAATCAGAAAAATCGGCATCCCTATTGTCAAGGAAACATGCTGGAAACATGTTTTTCCTTTACCCATTGACCAAGAGGCATGGATGAGCTATTATAGGGAGAAGAGCGAGTCACTTGGTAGAGGTGGCAAGCTATGAGGTGAGGAGAACCTTCACCCAAGTGGCAAGCAAAGTGTAAGGGACATCATCCTCTAGTTGAACCAAAAGTGGCTCTTCCTGTTGTAATGGTATTGGATCAAGTTTTTCCTGAACCTCTACTGTGATAGGCAAGGATGAAGCCTCTCGTTGATTTGGACATCATCCTGTAGATGAACCAAAAGTGGCTCTTCCTGTTGTAATGGTATTGGATCAAGTTTTTCCTGAACCTCTACTGTGATAGGCAAGGATGAAGCCTCTCGTTGATTTATTTCTACTTGGTTAACCTGTGGTTCCTCCTCTTGAAATTTTTCATCATTGCTAATGGAAGGAATCCATGAACACTCTCGAGTATTCAAATCTTCACCTTCATCTCCATGAAACTCTACATATGACTCAAGTGGTGCAGCTTTTGGTTCCTGATCATCTAAACCTGGGTCATGATCATCCTGCTTATCTATGGGAACCTGGTATGGTGCAAGTTGTGGTTCATCTTAAGTAACAAGGACTTCTTGCACTGCTCTAACAATCGGTAGTTGAAATTCATGGATTGGAATGAAACCGTAGGCTGTGATAAAATGTCCCTCTAACTTAATAGCAACAACCTAGGCCTCATTAAGATTTTAAGGTTCCTTATTGCTGAGAAAAATACCAAAAATACCATTAAATGCCTCAAGATAATAATTTAAAGCGTAAGCAACATTATGTTGTATAGTAATAGGGATTTTATAATAAGTCATAGAAAAACGAGCATTAAAATCAATGACAGTCTCATCCTCATTCTTTTTAATATTATCAAAAGCATTAATCAAGGAAAAGTTGTCCTGTTTATCCACCCATTGTTCAATGAACTTCGCTTGGAATGAATCCCATCCATCAATGGAGGCATCAGGAAGGGCGAAAATCTAGGGGTTAGCAGGTTGTTATTGAAGATGTAACTTGTTGCTTGGGTTGTCCATTCCTTTGAAGGCTGTCTCTTTTGGTCCTCTTCATTATAATCTCATGTTATGTTTCTTCCTTTGATATTTGAGTTAAACATTGTTTATTGGCTTTAATACATTGGTTGTGATGGTGCATCTATTAAATCCCTCACTCACTCTCATATAACCTAAATTCCATTTGGATTAGTTATGGCACGTCAATGTATGGTTTGACTATGTCCTTTGCATATCATTCTAAACCCTCTTTGTTCGTATTCCTTGACTCCATAACCCTTGGATTGACATTGGTCATGGGAACCCACCATCCACTTAATTCTAAAGTTTATCACACACTTTCTTAGGGAAAGCCACCTTGTGTCAGAGGAGAGTTGGTCTAAAGTGAGAGAGGGAGCTACAATGGTGACATTGGGTAGCCCCTCTTAGTTCTTCCAAAGTCTTACTTGTGCTTTAGGACATTATCACATAAAGCGAGGGTTTGGGTGGTAACATGACCCGTCTAAGACCAAAAGTATTCCCAATTCTAAAGCATCGATAAAGTCATATGACATCTATGTAGATCCATTTTGGATCATCAAATGGCATTATAAGATTGGTTCATTGCTCGAAGAGTTTAAGAAAAACACAAAAGAAAGAAAAAAGATTGTTGAATGTATTTTGCAATAAATTGCTTCGTGAGGTGCCTTGCAGAAACTAAGGTGCTAGGTACCCTTTGAGAAACATGCAGCCCTCTTTGTTTTTATTTCTTGACTCCATAGCCCTTGGATTGGCATTGGTCTTGGCAACCCATCATCCACTTAATTCTTAAGTTTATCATATACTTTCTTAGGGAAATCCCCCTTGTGTCGGAGGAGAGCCGGCCTAAAGTGAGAGAGGGAGCTACAATGGTGACAATGAGTAGCCCTTCTTAGTTCCTCCAAAGTCTTACTTGTGCTTTAGGACTTTATCACATAAAGTGAGGGTTTGGGTGGTAACATAACCCATCTAAGACCAAAAATATTCCCAATTCTAAAGCATCAATAAAGTTATATGATATCTATGTAGATCCATTTTGGATCATCAAGTGGCATTATAAGATTGGTTCATTGCTCGAAGAGTTTAAGACAAACACAAAAGAAAGAAAAGAGATCGTTGAATGTATTTTGCGCTAAATTGCTCTGTGAGGTGCCTTGCAAAAAAACTGAGGTGCTAGGTACCCTTTGAAAAACATGCAGCCACATGTGCATGTCTATGTGTGAACATCACTATAAATGCAATGCATGGCTTTCTTACTTGTTAGAAGTTTCTCATAGACTCATTATAAACCCTATAAGATTTGGAATCTTGCAATGCCTTGATTATTCTTTCCGACTTAACTACAACTTAGGGATGTAATTGTAGAAACCTATGGCCATTGATGATATTAAGAAATTTTTTAGTGCTCCTCTTTGATGGCGACTTTATAGAAGCACACTATAAGTGCCATGGATGGATTTCTCATTCTACATGTAGCCTATAGGGTTACGCCATCCTCAACATTTGAATTCTTATGAACTTGAATACTTTTTTCTCTTTGGCTTGTTGTAAATTTCTATGCAAGTAAATATATGAGCAGTAAATAGATCAACATGCATGGGAAGCACGCCTATATGTTTTTGTTTGATAAGGAATATTGTTTTCATGTCCATGTGAGCGACTTCAAAGCATTTGTTAGAGTAGAGTAAGAAAAAAGAAGACATGTAGCAAGGCTTACAGTTGAGCCCCTTTTTTTGTGAAAGCAAATTTTGGCTAAGCGGCTGTGATTGAGGGGACTCTAATCAGACAAATTCGCCCAAGGATTGCACCTGGCCCCATCCACATGAGATGGCTCCTTTGAGAGGTAAATCAATCCAAAAGGGGCAAGCATGTCAAAGCACTAATTGAACCTTGGTGGGATGGATAACAACACTCCATTTTAGCTACCAAAGCTAGACCCCATTGACAGAGCCTCATTTTTGAAGAACTTATTGTTGTGAACAGTGAAATAGATCAGTAAGATGACCACTTTTTTCCAAATTTTCTTAGCGAAGATATGAAAGCAATTTTAGATCCTAAACTCCACAATAAAACTTGACACTGGTAAGAACTCAATGGCTATTGGACTGCATGTAGTGCCCCCTTTCCCTGCACATACATTCATTTTCACAACACAGGTGTGCATGTGTATAGATGTACAAATACCATATGTGCCCTAGAAAGGTATACATATCTAATCAGGTCCAAAATGTTGGACTCTTCATGTTTCCTAAGCTACATTTGTAGCTTGCTTTTAGTGAATAAATTATTTTTTCAAAGCTTTAGAAGCGCAAGATCTATGAAATCATGATATCAAACAATTAAAATCCAGGTTTCTTTCTGGTTTGTTTAATCATATATATATATATATATATATATATAAATTTATTCTTTATATCCTGGCCTGCATTATTATCTCAGTTTCTGATTTTCTCTGATTTTGATGTTTATTTGATTCATTCTCGGATAAAAAGGCTTAGGCTGCATTCTCCGAGAAGGAAGTTTATGTTGTCTTACATTTTTCTTTTGGTAAACCAGAGTAGTGTTTTGGTTTGGACTTTGATAGATGCTCCTTCCTAAGTTGCAATGAAAAATGATCATTGTAATTCCAGTACTTTGAGACTTGATGAATTGTCCTTGAATTGTATGCATCAAAATCTTAATTACACTGAAAATTAACACCGAAAGTTAAAGAGAATTTTTGAGTTGTTTCCAAAACTGTTGGTGCATGATCTGTTCTTCGCTAAATTTTGATAATTTGCTGAATAAGGTTTCTCTTTTGGCAGGGTTTCTTAATGCATTCCAGGCTTTATCATTACCAGAATTTGGCACAAGTCGTACTTCAGATGTTGCATTAGTCCTGGGCCAGCCTGTTTCGTTTCCTTTGAACTCCTCATTGTTTCATTTAGCTGTTTCAACAGTTCATGCCGAGGAAAAGGAAAACAATCTTCTGCCTGTGGCTTCTTCCCCTAGTGTTGCTCCTGATGCATTGATTCCTTTGCTTGCTCCTTCTCCTTTACATCCTTTCTTTCCAAATCCAACTGTGCCAGTCTTATCAGGTAATCCACTCTTCTTGCTCATGGCGTTTAGCATCCATAGTATGAGGAAATATCTTTGTGTTTTTCAAGAGTGTAAGCATGCATTTTTTGAGAGAACACTGCTTATTATATTGCAGGGCTTTGTGCTTTCAATTTTTCAGTGGCAGCACGTATAGTAAGTGAAACAGCAACTGACTGTTGGAGTTCACTTGCACCATATCTGGGCAATGTGATTTGCTGTCCACAGCTGGAGACGATGTTTCATATCCTTATTGGGGAGTCCAGCAAAGCCAATGGGCAGCTTGCTTTGAATACAACAATTGCAGATTACTGTTTTTCAGATGTTCAACGTATCTTGACTAGCAAGGGTGCAAACGAAAGTCTTCCGTTGATTTGTTCTGCTCAACCATCGAATCTCACTGAAGGCTCTTGTCCTGTTAAGAGTGTAAAAGAGGTTGAACAAGCAATTAATGGGAGTAAACTTTTGACTGATTGCAAAACAGTGGATCCAGTGAAAGAATGTTGCAACCCTGTTTGTCAGCCTGCCATCTCAGAAGCTGCAAGAAAACTTGCTTTGAAGGTGCCTGGGTTATTTAGTCCAGATGATGTGCGAGTGTCACCTGTTCAACAATCTGTAGTGGATGACTGTCAGAGGGTTGTCCTTAGATGGCTATCAAGCCAGCTTACCTTGGACAAGGCCAAAGCAGTTCTCAGAGTGCTTTTCAATTGCAATGTGAACAGAGGTATTCTTTTAGCAACCTGCCCGCTCCCAAGTAGATTTTCATTTAAATGCAGAGTACAAAAGTATTATTTTTTAAGACATGTCCATGATATCTATGTGATGTGGGTTGAGAACTACGTTTTTATGGCTGTAAAAGGCTTCTCGACAGTAAAAATGTGGAAAGAAAGTAGTGAATGGATATTATGTCCACTATCTAGATTGGGTGGCCATACAATGTTTATATTTTGTGAATTAAAAATGTCAAATATATCTTTAAAAGTTGCTCTCTTTTACATAGAAGAGGATATCTACGTAAGAATTAAATTGCAGGGCAATGTTGGATATGAAAAAGAAAATAAGATCAATCCTCTCTTTCTGGTATAGTCATTTGTATCTCTTTTATTTTGATAACAATTTAGCATCTAGGAATGTTCTAGACACTCTCTTAGTCTATTGGTCACTGCTTGTATTCTCTAGTCCCATTGACCTATTACTTGGTCATTTTTGGACTTTACTAAAATTATCTTATCGTGTTTCTTACTGTTTCTAGCATCATCCTTACTTGTTCAAAAATGAATAACACCTAATTAGAGCACTTGCTGACTGCCACTTGAAGAAAAATGGGTGAGTAAAACTCAGAAAAATACCCTGCTTTTTGTACAACCATCAACCTGCTCATTATAAATGAAGCTATCTAACCCAATGTTTGGTTGCAGATATTGTCAATCAGTATTCTTGCTTTTGGAATCTGGGTGACTTCAAACTGCAATGTCTTGACTCTTCAGAGCCTCTTGCACTGCACCCGACTTCTCGCCGGCCAGTGTTACAGGATTACCTTTGTCTAGTAATTTTAATACAAAGTTCTACAAATTGAATAGCAGGTCCATTTATGTCAGCAGCGTCCCCACAATGGGTTCTGACCATTGAGCCTTGTATGGTAGTATGGCACCCCAACCATTCCAGATTTTGAGCCTCCTTTACCTGAAGGTACTCTGCTTGATATCCACACTAGAAGTGCTAGATGTAGGAAAATCACCATTTACTTGAAAGTCACCCTACCCACCAAAGCCAAGGCTTCACGTGGTCCAGCGTTACAGTCACCTTTGTTTGGTAATTTTAATACAAAGTCCAACAAATTGAATAGCAGGTACATTTGTGTCACCACTGTGCCCACAATGGGTTCCGACCATTGAGCCTTGAATACCAGGTCAATTTGTGTCACCACTGTGCCCACAATGGGTTCCGACCATTGAGCCTTGTATGGTAGTCGGGCATCCCAACCATTCGAGATTTTCCGCCTCCTTTACCTGAAGATACTCTGCTTGATGTCTGCAATAGAAGTACCGGATGGAAGACAATCACCATTTACTTGGCTGCATACTTGCAAAGGCACTCTACCTGTCCAAACCAAATGAATGTCCCAGTCAATCTTTGAGCAACATTTTCCTCATTTACAACAAAAAATGGGGATAATTTCCTCTAAGTAGGTAGGAAATGATGAGACGTCTTACTTGATTTAGTCAGCAATGTATTATATTTGTATTTTGATATTTTGTATTTTGTATGTCTTACCTATCTATCACATTGAAAAATATATCAGAGGAGTCCCAGTCGAAGAAGATGCGTTACCTACCACTACATTGAATATTCTAATCTTTCAAGTTTGTACACCTATATATACCTAATTGAATATAGAGTGTATGGTGTGTACAGTTTGACAATATCTCTTTTGCACTTGCATTTTGTGTGATTGCTCTCATTGCTATTCATTGTGCACATCTCACTCAGAGTCCCATTTCTTGCAATGCCCTCTTCCCAGCATCACGTGTTCGTAACTCCTACTTTTTTAGTATTTCAATGTGGTAACGTCCTTGCAATTTGATGGGAAACTAAGTATCGCCACTCTTGTTCTGCTATGCTTCCTTGCTTCTGCAACCCTTATCAGCCTGTAACTGTCTTATAGTTTAGACCCCCCACTAAAGATCTCGCCATCTTGCAGTTTTATCCTGCAGTATAAGCGTTTCCTAGGCTGGGTATTTCTTCATCCAACAATTTTACTTCATATATTTGCAACTTGTAATCCATTACTGCCAATAGTCTCAAGAAATCAGAACTTGCTATAGCTCTGCTACTATGGTTGCCTTCTGCTACTCTGAGATGTTTTTATAGTTTCACCCTACCTTTGCACCATAATTCTATAAAATACTTTGTACTTCCGATCGATAACCTGTGTTTACATTCATGTTAAAATTTATCAAGTGTTCGTTAGGCACTTCACTAATTTTTATTTTACTATTAATATCTTGAATAATAACTTTACTAAATTGTTTGTCAGATTCGTTTCAGATCTCATCATCATTTTTACTTCGGTATATTTAATCGATATAGATATTATCTTTGTTATCTTTTTTATATTTTTTGTTAAGTGTGTATATTAGACCTAAGGTTTTCCTTGAAAATATGACAGAAGAGGAAGTAGCTTCTTCACGCCAGAGGCTTAATGCTCACCAAGTTATCAATATCAGTTTGTAATTCTGCACAAGACTATGGACTGCACAGAACTAGCTGATCAAAACAGAAGACCCAAACAAAGGCAGGAAAAACTCAACCCAGAAGTAGGTGAAGACATGATATTGCTCTTCTTGTTAGTTTTGGGCCTGTTGCCGTCCTAATACACACCTGGGTTATTATGGAAGAAACCTTCAATCCACTTGGTGTGTCCTTGGGGGCAAGTCTCGAGTCAAGGTGCTGTCACCTGATCCTCGACTCCTCCGTCTAGGCCAACTCCTAGCGAAGCCAAGGGGGGTAGTTCCTATAAAAATAAACTAAGGCTTTCTAAACTAAGAAGGAAAGAAAACTTTATTCTAGGAGTTTTTATTGCTTGAAATAAAATCACATCAACTAGCATTTATCATTCACCCTCATAATAATCAAAAGTACTTGCTTTGTAAACATGCATATATAACCATCAACATGCATATATAACCATCAAATAAGTGAAATACCATTCCATAAGTATGCATGTGTTTTGTAAAAGGATACAAGATCTGCAAGACTTGAGAAATAAAGTTAAATGAAATACATAAATGTAAAGACTGCTCACATGAAAGATAAATTAACAATGCATGAAACTTGCT
>JZKD02S1452909.1:0-10946 GCA_000966675.3 Picea glauca
TGGGAAAATTTATATTACTATATTCACATATATATACATATCAATTATACAAAATCTTACACAAACATCTGGTATCTCTTGTGTCCATTTTGATTATGATTTGATTGTTATTAATCTGTTCAATTATGTTTTAGCTTCTAACTTGTAAGAATAAAAGTTAGAAAAGTCCACACACTAATTCACCCCCCCCCCACCTTCTTAGTGTGGGTGGCATGTTCAACAAGTTTATTGGCATCGATTCATATGTACTAGTTACGCATGCTGATGATAGTAGTACACCATGACACGTGAGGTTTAGTCACCTGAACTTCAGATACGTGCAACAACTTAGCAAGAAAGGGATGGTCACCAGATTAGCTGATATCCATTTTTCCTAAGGGGTTTGTGAAGGATGTGTCCTTGGAAAGAACCCCCAAGGGAAGTTCAAGAAGGGGAAGGCTCACATGGCCTCCTCTCCATTAGATCTGATCCACAATGATCTCATGGGTCCATTCATGCATCCATTCATCAACAAGTCAAGGTACATGCACACATTTTTGGATGATTACTCACATTATATTTGGGTATTTTTTCTCAGGAAGACGTATGAGGTCTTTGAGCATATCAAAGAGTTCAAAGCACTTTTTGAGAATCAATCAGGGAGAAAGATCAAGGCCCTCCATATATATAATGGGGGGGAGTACGTAAATAAATATGTTAATAATATTTGTCTTGAGGCTCGGATAAAGTTGCAGCACACAATACCATATACTCTGCATTAGAACGGGGTTGCTAAGAGAAAAAAAAAATCTCTCAAAGAGATGGCCTCTTGCATGTTGCATGGAATATCACTTCCTCCCAAGCTTTGGGCTAATGCACTTAAATGTTCCATTCACATTCAAAACAAATCCCCTTACATATATGTTAAGGACAATACTCATTTCAAGGCTTGGAGTGGCAACAAACCAGAAGTCACCCACTTTCGTGTCTTTGGCTCATGTGCATGGGCACAACTTCGCTCTGAAAAGAGGAAATCCCTCGATCATGAGAGTATTGCATGTATATTTATTGGATACCCAGATGGCGTGAAGGGATACAGACTCATTGAACCCTCTACATACCAGTTCATCATTAAGCATATTTTTCAGTTTGAGAAAAGTCTCTCACATACTCCACATGAGCTGCATAAAAGTACTTTTTTCCTTCCACCAATTCGAGATGATGAGTTTTCACATTCAAACTCTATTTTAGATATGAGTTCTGGTACACAGTCAAAGGATTAAGAACATGCATATGCACAGTCACTACGGAAAAATGAGGAGCTACAACAAAGGCCCAAGTGGGCACAAACCATTCTTCAAGATGCAAGAGATATTGTTGAGGATCCAACGGATATTAGTTCAAGGATCCCCCTCTCGTACTCACAACCACTGAGCCCATGTTTCCTATGCACTCTTATATGGCTCAGTGTTCAAACTCACAGACCTATGGAGAGGCTGCAGGGAATCCCTTTTGGAAATCATCCATGCAAGAGGAGTACAACTCCCTCCTCGACAACCAGACTTGGGTTAGATGCAGATGGGTCTACATGAACAAGAGAGCAGTGGATGGATAGGTTAACAATTACAAGGAAAGACTGGTTTCCAAAGTTTTTTGACAAGTTCATTGCATAGAATATGATGAGACATTCGCTCAAGTAGTGGAGATGGAATCCATTTGTTTTCCCCTTTCTATTAGGACAGCTAGAGGATGGGAAGTCCATCATATGGATGTGAAGAATGAACTTCTCCATGGAGATATCTCAGAGGATATTAAAATGGAGAAACCACGTGTCTTCATACATGATTCATCTTTGTTTTGCAGGCTCAAGAAGTCTCTCTATGGCCTCAAGCAGGTGCCGAGAGCATGGTACACTAAGATGGAATCCTACCTGTTGTCCTAGAATTTTGTGAGATGCAAATCTGATCCAAATGTCTACATTCTTAGTACTATTGATTCGTTTTTTATTCTAGTTATTTATATGGATGATCTTTTGATCACTAGCTTCTCAACTTCATTGATTGCTGTAGTGAAGTGGATTCTTCATGACATGTTTTTGATGACAGACATGGGTCCACTCCATTACTTCCTTAGTCTTGAGATTAGTCAGGATGCTTCAAGCATCAAGATATCTCAAGCCAAGTATGATCGAGATCTCATGGAGATATTTCAAATGACAGACTACAAGTCTTCCCCTACCCCCTTCTTATCTGGGTGAGACTTGAGGATGGCAGGGACACTCCATTGGTTGATAGCAGTCTGTACAAACAACTAGTGAGGATTTTGTTGTATCTCTCCCACTCCCGACCATACCTATCATATTCAATGGGAGAAGTCTCCAGGTACATGCAGGATCCACATGAGTTACACTGGAAGGATGCAAAACATATCCTTCAATACATTCGGGGCACAATTAGTTATGGGATCCACTATGCAGTAGGTTGCAAGTTGGTTCTCATAGGATTCACAGATTCTGATAGGGAAGGAGACAAAACTGATCACAATTCCACATCTGAATACACTCTCAGTTTGGGTTCATGACCTATCTGTTGGTTGATCAAGAAGAAGTTTTCTACTGTTCTATCTTTAGCCAAGGCCGAGTATAGAGGAGTAGTTAACACTTCTAGGAATTGTGACTACAAAACTTCCTTACTGAGTTGGGAATCCAACTCCATACACCAACTGTCATTTGATGTGACAACTAGAGTACTCTCAAGTTTTGCAGAGACCTAGTGAAGTGGCAGTAGAAAAATCATATCAAGATCTATATGCACTACATCAAATATTTAGTCCATGAGAGGATCATCAACCTGCAGTTCTTTCCTTCCTCTGAACAGACTGTTGAAATCTTCACCAAGACTTTCATTGATAAGTTTCACTCTCTACGCGTTCTTCTTGGAGTGAAAGACATAGTTTCTTAGCAACTTCCTTTTTGTCTTTGATGCATTATACCTTGAGGGGGGCGGTTTTCCCATGAGGTTTTCCCTCCTTCCTCACTTTATTTTCAGTGTTCATGGGTACCTAACACGACCTTAGTTATCGAGACCCATTCTTCATTACCCCATAGTAGTGTTCAAGGGGGGTTGTTGGAAATATTACACACACCTAGGATATTTTTCCTTATTTTCCTATGTTTATTATTCATTATTGAGGGTCTTCTATTTTTTAGGAACCTCCCCTACATTCTAGGATAATATTCTCTTTAGTTTAGATCCAATTACACTTAGTTAGACTAATGGAAGTCACTCATGCATGGAAACCTCAGTTTTATCACCAACAGTTGCATGTGCTTCTCTCACTTCCACACATGTGACTCAATTAAATGAAGACTGCATGACCAATTAACTAGGACTAGGTGGCAGTTTACTCTGGAAACTGCTTGTGTGTGTTCAGATCTCTCTAGAGCAACACTATGGTGTATTGACTTCTCTTCCAATGTGCATTAGTTGAGCTATATAAAGTATATCATGTGTAAATTATCATTCATTCATTTGGTTAATGCAATTATATTCTTTTCTCTCCAATTTTTCTCTCATCTTCTCACTTTTGCAAGATGTGTTTGTTCTTCTTCTAGCTAGATCTCTTGTGCAGGTACTCACCACATTCTACAATATTTAGTACATATGCAACTTATGTGTATTCTAGCTACACACACATACATCATGCATGTATGCTAGTATGATGACTTGATATATTTACTAAACTAGGTTAATTACATAACCAATGGTTGAATAATTATGGAAATTTTATTTCTTAGGTAAATATCTATCTACACTAAGAATTCTCCTTGACACAATTTATTGATTGGCATGGTACATTAAATGATTTGGTAGTTGACTTGTATTTAGGAGAATATTTATGTTTTAATTGTGAACTTTCATGAGAAAATATGAAAAGAGGAATCACACTCTTTCTTTTATATTATTACCCTCTTAAAAATCATTTAATAATGTGTTATTATTTTACTCTTCCTAATGTAGTTGGGGGTAGGTGAATTTAATGAGAGTGGATGATGATCATTGGGTAGCTGGTAGGAAACGATAGAGGCGGTGTATCTCTCAAGGGCATAAGGTGGGGTTGAGAAAGTGAAAGTAGAGGTTTTGATTTTGGTCAAAAATATGCTTGGAAGTAAAAACAACACCGTGAATAGGGAGACTAGTTTTGGAACTAAGAGAAGTTGGTGGAAGATTGACATACTATGGTTGTGTTATTATAGGAATTTGGGCACTGAGGGATAAGAAACCCCCAAGGTTTTCTTAGAGTTAGGGAGCCGACATGGATGTTCCTAGCTAGCTAGGAGGCAAAGCCAATTTTGGGCAGCTAGACAAGGCTAGGAGGAAGTTCTACAGGGAGAGCTAATCCACATCAAAGGAATAAATCAAGAATATTTAGAAGTATTCTACGTATCCCTAATTAAATAGTGTTAATTTTTTAATTTACGAGCCTATGAATTGAACTTATGTTGTAAATTGAAACAATTATGTTGTCTTGAAATTTAATTGAAATTGCAATAATTTAGTTTTGATTGCACCGTACATAAATCTAATAGAAACTACTTTGACTACTTATACATTTCATAAACTTATCTAAAATTTGAATTTTTTCTACAATAATTAAGAGATTTTCATCACAATGTATGTATTAATATGTAAAAATGTCCACTTAGAGTACAAAATTTACTACAGAGTCTTTAACTCTTAAGCCCTGGTGAAGGGCCTTATAGTTTCTCATGGCAAGGCTAATGAATTTTTGCAAGAGGAGAATGCTTGTAAGAATCTTGCATGGCCTTTCAAGAGAAAAAAGAAGGAAAAATCTTTGAATACAAAAAATATTCTTGGAAACTTGAAAGTTCTTGTGATAGAGGTGAGACTTTTAAAGATTTTAAAGTTTCAAGATTTCATCGATGGGAAATTGGAAAGAGATGCACAGAGAACCCCATCAAAGTAGTCAAAGACAATGGTCTATCATGGATGCTAATTTTTAGAGAAAAAATTGCCCCATTAAAGTAATGAAAGATAGTGGTCTATTGTGGATGCTAAAGTTTAGAGAAAAAACTATCACTTCAACCATTACAAAATTAACAGGACACAACATTTATGTAGTTTATGCTACTAGATTGGGGAGGATCCATATGTAACATCCCCATGCTACTAGACTAGTGAGGATCCATGCAAACATCCCTATCAACACACCTTAAGAAAGACTAAACATTTTACAACATTTCAAGTTCACACTGATTCAAAATTCCTCGACTTGAAAGAGATCAAGGTGGAAATTTAAAATTTCAAACAACCATTCTAACTTGATGGAAATTTTTAGCTTCAACAATGAATCAAACAATGGTTTGTGCATAAGAAACATAGTGGGAATCAAGATGAGGAATCACAAACAACCAATTTAAAATAAAATATATATGTATAATTTTTATGATCATTTACAATATTCATGGGCAACAATTTATACCCACAAAACACTTGGGATGTACCCTTATGAACAGGCATGCTGACCATTGAATAATTATAATAATGATTTAAAACATAATTAAACTAAATTCATTACAAGTCATCCTGGCTTGAAATGCTTCGTCCTCGAAGCATGGGTAACGATGAATGACTCAATACAAAGTCATCATTTTCCCAAGTGGCATTGTCTTCTAGCATATTCTTCCACTTGATGCTTGGTAGGCTAGATGACTGAATAGTTTTCCAAATTCCTTCTCACCTAAACTATAAGTCAAAGCTACATCACTTGAGTCAAATTCCTCCTTCGTCACTGAAGTATCTTGAGAAAGTATACCTTCTGGGATTGGTTTTCTAGAAGACTCTTGAACAATTATCATTTCATAGTCATTGAATATCAATCCAACTTTATTCAAATTCAATCCTTCCTTATTATCATAATTTTTAATAATGCGAGGAGTCCAATTATCTCGAAATCTTTGACATATTTGTTGATCATTGAGAATTTTTCATACTATTAGAGTCTTGATGTGGTTTTTACAATTTTTCTTCAATATATTATGTAGCATTTGCAAACCATTTTTATTCATTATGTCAATTAAAATTTTGTGTGACCTTGTTTGGACAAAGGTGTATAGTACCATAGAAACATCTCTTATGTTGTGAGAAACATCTCCATGCTCGGTATCTCCAAATGTTGTTGTTACAAGTAATAGTTTCAAATATTATTTTGAAGCATCCTTGTCCCTGCAATTTCCACCCCTGCTATCTAACAATTCATTGAGATTCTCTTCCACTCCTTCAAAGCAATTTATGTTTGTTGGAACCCTAGACTTCTTCAAATTGAAAACATTTTCTAGATTAGAAACTGTATTCACCTTCTTCATTATACCAAAGTTATTTGAGACCTCCACCTACTTCTCAAATAGAGTTGATGAGCATTCACTTTTTTTTCCATAAGACTATGATAAAATTTCTCCTTCTGCAACATTTCCCAATGCATTGCACTCTCTAGTTGATAACATTTTATTATCTTGAAAACCCTCAATAGAACCACATTCATATTTCTTTAATGCAGTGCCAATTACTTTCAGATAGTTGTAATAAAATGTGAGCTCCTCACCCTTCTTAATGTCTCGTATTGCAAACAAACCAATACAAACTTCTCCATTCACCACCCACTTTTCTATTTGGCAATTAGGATCACAATTGCGATTAATGAAGCACCCAAAATTCCCCTTAGCACAAACATCAATTACCTTGATTTTATTTAATGTCATGAAATAAGAATGCATTTGACTTCTGGAAGCATATTCCTTTTTTCAAGCTTCATATGCATGTGTGTCTAGCACCTCTCTAACATATTCAGTAAGAAACGTTTCTTCTGCAACATCATCAAGTGCTTGTAACCGAAAACAATTCTTACCATGTCAAAAACACCGAACTTTGACATATTGTTGTTTCCAAAACTGTTGGTTTGAACAGAGCTCTCCACATAGAAATGCCCCTTGCACACATTCAATTTTAAGCATTTTATTCAAGCATTCATATCCACAACCCAAACTACCATGTTTGGGGGTTTGCAATGACAAATCATCATCTCATCAATGATTGGAGTTTTATGGTTCTGATGTAGATACATGTTATGCTTGATAAGTTTCCAAGTTGTTTTTTGAGAATCATGTGCTTGCCTGCATGCAATATTATTTGATTCTATCGACATTACATTCCAATCCCCTTCTCCACAAGAAACATTTGATATATTTAATTATGCATTTGTCTCAACATTTTCATGTTGAATCATATTTACACTTCCCACTGTAACTTCTGCAAAATCTTCTTCACTCTGTGTTTCACCATCTAGATCTCATTCAGGGCTTTCGCCAATTGGATCTATGGTTGATAACTCTAATTTCTTTGCATCATGTACATTTAGATTATTAAAAGCTTCCTGATCTCAATCCAGGATAGACATATTTTAACTTGAGTTAGATGATCGGTGCGACCATGCATTTGATGTGTAAGAATTTGAGCCGAAGATTTTCTTTCTACCTTTTTTAATGCATTGACCTTGGCCCTAAGTAGCTCAATCTATGAATTCTTCCCGTTTGAAAGAGCTTCAAATCTTGGTTCCAATTTTTTTTAATGAATCAATTATATAAAAAAAAATGATTTGTTTTTATAAAATGAAAATTAAAAAGATCTATGGAAGAGTAAACCAATTAAGGGGATCTCCCAATACCATTAAGGATGGGGAGTCCCAATATGTGGTTCTTATTGTTTTTTTTTTTTTTTTTCAAATCATGATTTAGAAAAGTCAATTCAAAGAAATTAAGAACACAATTGTATGTAGAGACAATACATAATTAAAATAGATTCTTATGTTGATTTTTAGTTATGTAGGTCTTTGACTAGTGAGTTGGTTTGTAGTTTTTCTTCATAGAGACAACGATCCATTCCTCTATTTGATCCTAATAAGGTGTAACTAGTCTTAACATATCCCCTTCTTACAGATATGTGAAAGGACATGTTAAACATTAGAGACTTCCATGGCCTCCTCTTCATTCTCTACCAAATCCACCGAGCTCGCCCAACCCTTATTAAGGGGTGAGGAAGAGAGCTAAGTGAAATTAGTGCGTAGTTTAAGGTCTGGATAGAACCCTTCTTGCAATCGCAACACTAAGGGGTGATAATGGGGTTTCCCTTAGTGTATTCTCCCAGCAGGGCATAGACACTTTGGGAATTTCTGAGGCCTTATAGGGGGAGGGTGGATAACTACTTCCTTGGTTATTAGATGGTGGTCTTTTGTTGCCCCTTCCCACTAGGTAGATTTCCTTTGAATTTTTTTTTGTCCCTTGGAATAGTGGGATGAAATATGCCATGTTTCAAAGTAAGATCTACATTCAAATGCAACCTACTCATAGTCAAGGGACTGGGTTTAGGAACAATCCTTATCTACAAGTTTTTTTTCTACTTGGAATCCTTTGTTGAAATCTATGTCCATACAAAAGCATGGAAAGGTAGTGATGTGCCTTTGTTGTGTTTCAACACTTTTAAAATGATTTTTTTCAAAAGCATTTCCTATTTTTTTTAATGAATCAAAACCCCAAAAGTACAGGGGGAAGTTAGGAATTCTTTCCTTGATTAGGGTTTTGGAGAGTGACCATGTTGTCAGATCAAATGTTGCAGTTCTCGACTTCATGTAGATCCTTGCTTTTCCCCAAAACCAAGGGTTGGATTTGAGGATTCAATCTCTACCTTCGAGGAGATCAAATTCCACAACAAAGAACCCTTTAGCATAGGGGTAAATGTAATATTTTCTTTGATTTATGGCTTCCATGTTTTGGAGATCCATTGATGCAAGTCGATGAGATTTTTCCAAAGGTGATTGGAACTATACACCAATGCATTATTTTTCAAGAAACTTGACTACTCGTATGCATCTTTGATCATTGTGATGGATGGAGCCAATGCTTCATTTACCATACGAACTCTTTGGGGAAGCAAGTTTTCCACTAGATTTACTATTAATGACACATTTTTGAAGGAGTTCCCAAGGATAGTTGGTAACAGGGATGGATAAATTATATGTAGGGGCTAGGTTGATGGTCTTAGAACTGTCACTTAGCTGAGAGCTTAAGTCTACTTTCCTTTGTCCACTATTAGTCAGTCAAGGACCATGGAGGATGAAGGTGACAATGGGGTAGTGCTTGAGGTGGTGGCCATTAACAAGATTGAATTTGATGGAGTAGAGACCATGTAGATGGACATTAAGGGTGAACCAGAGGGGTGAAATAGAAGGTGACAGAGGATCACAATGGAGGTCAACAATAGTAGGAAAAGTCTTAGCAACTTGATTTCATGTCACAAGCCAAAGGAATCATGGAAGTGGTGGCACAACTAGAGTGAAACCTTAGCTACAAAACTTCTTACTATCAGCCTTATCATCACAAACTCCTCCCACTTCAAAAAATTAATATAATTATATATTGTGTAAGTTAATAATTTTATTACCTTCTAATTTTTTTTTTGCTTAAATCTATTTTTTTAAGTTGAAGTAGGATGAGAATCTCCTCTTCAAGAATCTCATCACTCCTGTTATCTTATATGGATGTGAAGTTTGGGGATGAAGTATCTCTTGAGAATCCTGGAGAAAGATAGAGAAAATCCAAAAGTATTTTATAACTTATAATCTCAAAATTAAAGGCAATACACCCTATCCTATCCTCCTCATAGAAACACGCATTTCCCATATTAAAAGCACAACTATGATTAGGTACTTAATGTACACGAACAAGATAAACAACATGGATGACAAGAGGCTCCCAAAAATTGCTTCAAACTCTAACCAAAATCACCAACGTCTCAAGTAGGGATGGCATAATGATGCCAAGTCTTGGCTAAATCATTGGGGACTAAAGGAAGAAGTTATTCTATAAAATACTGATGATATTAAAAATATTATTACAACTAAATTTAAGGAGAAACTATGGTGCAATAAAGAATTATAGGATAAAAGAAAATTAAGATACTATAAGGAGGTGGTTAATCCTAATTTTGAAGATCAAAAGTATCTCTATGTTTTGACTAGTGTAAATAAGAGAATCAACATTGCTAAAATAAGAACTAATTCTCGCGAGTTGCATAGTGAAACTGGGTGTTGGACAATTCCCAAAACACCATGGCATGAAAGAATTTGTCACCTTTGTGACACCAAGAGTGTTGAAGATGAAAAACATTTTTTCCTAGAGTGCCCTCTCTATACCCAAATTAGATCTCAATTTCAAAATATTTGTCACAATACCAACCTACCTAACCTTCTAAGTCATCAAAACTATAGTTATCTTGGAATTCTTATCCTAATGCTTTTCAAGTATCAAAATAACATTCTAAAGAAATCCATGTAATCTCTTGCCTTTCTTAAGATCTGATAAACCAATTTTTGTCTCAGTAAACATTAACCACCACCACCATTATAATAAACTCGTGCCTTTAGCTTAAAAAACTCAATCATATTAAAATGTTCAACCATACAAATTCACCAATTTTATTGACTTCTAATATACAACTTATATTAAAAAAAAGGTTGTCATATATAATTTATCATATAATTATTTATATATTTTAATGATTTATAGTGAATTAATAACTTTCAAATAAGAGAATCCAATCCTATTAAAATGCAAAAATATGCAAAACAACAATTTTATTCACTTCTAATTTAAGTCATATATTAAGAAAAGGTTATAAAATATTAATTCATATAAAATTTATAATTTTATTTTTAAATTGTTTTTGAAAAAATATTAATTTTAATATTATATTAATATAAAATTGTTTTTTTTCAATAATTCTTATATATTTTTAAATAAAAATAATATTTTTTTAATAAATATTATTTAATATATATATATACCCATCCCACATATACTTTTCTAACAATCCAGTACATAAATGAAAATTTTAGGT
>JZKD02S1452920.1:0-10946 GCA_000966675.3 Picea glauca
GATGAACTTAGGGGTTGGATTAAAGGATATCATCCCTAACATAGGTCCTAATTCATGAAAAAATCTAATTTTTGCATTGGGTGTATAAGTAGAATATAATATGGAATACACTTTAGAAAAAATTTCAAATCAATATCTCAATCAAACCTGACATCATGGAAAATATCATGATTGGAGCATATTGTTATCTTGACGAAACTAAAATTCATATTGGTTTATTTAAGTAATTTTGTGATGTGTTTACTTGGTATTATGAAAACATTTATGGTATTGATCCTTATATATCTAAACATGAAATTCCAACTTACATTCTTTTTAAGCATGTTCGACAAAAGTTGTGACCGGTTAATTCAAAGAAAGTTGTTGCCATTAAGGATGAGGTAGAAACATTACTCAGGGTTGACTTTATATACATAGTTCCTTGACTGAGTGTGTATCCAATATAGTTCATATCACAAATAAGTAAGATATTATTCATTTTTGTATTAATTTCTACGATCTAAACAAGGCTTCTCCAAAAGATAATTATCCTATGCTTTTCATTGATCGGATTATTAATGAGTGCACTAAAAATGAAGTATTTTCTTTATGGATAGATTTTACAGTTATAATTAGATTTAGATCTATCTAGAGGATAAACATAAGGCAATACTTATTTTTCCTTGGTATTTGTTTGCATATAGTAAAATATGATTTATCCCTCAAAATTCCGAGGCTACAATTTAGTTGTCCATGTCATACACTTATGACAATATCAAGCATATTGTTGAAGCTTATCTAGATTATTTGGCCAAATCCTTTAGGATCAAATTCCATCTCATCTTTGTGATGTGTTTGAGAGATGCAAATATTATAAGATTATTCCTGAACCCTCATAAGTGCATCTTTTGTGTGCATTCTAAGAGATTACTTGGACTTATTATGTGTAAGCATGCCATTATGGTTGACTCTTTATATGTTGAGGAAATAGTACAATTGTATCTCCCATGATATATCCATAAAATTTAGAGTCTTCAATGGATAGTGAACCTCTTACAACAATTCATCATAAATTATGTCGATATTATAAAACAATGCATGCACCTTTTGAAGAAAGGAGTGTCATTTATGTGCGATGACCAAGCACAACCTTGTTTCCAGGATTTGAAAAATGTCCTCTTGTCAAATCTATTATTTCTTCTTCTATACTATAGTAGGGAATTTGTGTTATATATTTTATCATCCAAATCAACCATTAGGATGGTCTTGGTTTAAGAGTATGAGTAACATCAAGAAAAAATGATTTACTATATTAGTAAGGGGTTTAGTATACTACAATTGAGGTACTCTGGTATTAATAAGCTAGAAATGGTAGTAGTTCATGTTTTGCAACAAATTGAACACTATATACTTCTTCGAATAATTAAATTTATTTAAAATTATATCCCTATGAATTTTATCTCGACCTAATAAATAATTAGGGGAAAGTATGCTAAGTGGATTGCCATTTTGCAAGACATGCAATTTGTATCAACCAAATCAAAGAAATATTTAACTTTTGTTGAAATGATGCCGGAGTTACCATGAGACAGTGAGGACCCTATTTTAGATGAATCCTTACCCGATGAGAATCTATTCCTTATTAACTTGATATATCCTTGGTATGGGTATATACTTATGTATAATAAAAATCATAGATTTTCCCCTCATATTTATCCATATGAACATCAACATATTCATCATCATGCTCAATGATATATCATCATTGGAAACATTTTGTATCATCTAGGGACAGAGATTATATTGTGTTTATGTTTCACCTATGAGGAATATGAGAGAGCTTTAAATGGTTTCAACAATGGATCATGTGGTGGTCATATTTTTAGGATGGAAACAACCCTAAAAAAATTGTGTGCATGATACTTTTGGCCATCTATTTTAAACATGTTATCGAAGTTGTCAAGAAGTCTCATCCTTATCAAATATTTAATAAGAAAATGTATGCACATATCACTCTATTACATATTTTTGTTATTGTTTCTCCCTTTTCCAAGTGGAGAGTGAACTTTATGGGATGTCATTCTACCTCGGTAGAGGGTCACAAGTACATCACCATGGTTGTCAACTGCTTAACTAATTGGAATAAATCTATGCCAACATTTGTAAATGATGGTAAGACAATGCATTTGTTCATTTTTGTAACATCCCGCTCTGGCGCACTGAGCAAAATTGTTCTTTGAGCACACTTGCTCACAAGTGATCCAGATTATTATGCTATTAAAACTTTTGATTTTGATTATGAGGCGTTATGGGTTGATGACATGCTTTTTACTGCATTGACATAGACAGGTGCTATTGACTCAGTTTTACTGTGGGTGCAGGATTTTGGACCTCGAGGATGTAGAGGAATCGATGGAACCCCTTGGACTCTGGATCGAGTCAGGGAGTGTACCATTGGGGTTTGATTGTTTTTACTATGATATTAGCGCATCTGATTAGATGATATGATATGGATATGTTCTGACATGATTTGTTGATGATGCAGGATGACGATAGCTTGCCGACAAGACTCACATGTGGAGTAAAGGGGTCACGCATGATTACCAGAGATGTTGAGGGAGAGGTGTGGACAACATCCCTGCCACAACGTGCTAGCACTCTCGTTGTGGCTCGAACTATAGGTTAACGATTACCTAGTTTGAGAGGACCCACGATGTTGTGAGGGTAGACTGCGATAGTCACTCATGATGATTCTAAGGGGCGCACAATAAGGTGGGGGCCTTATTCCTTAGAATCCCTTAGTCTCCCACAAGTTCACCTAGCGGAGTGTTGACTCCAGGGGTTTTTGATGTCTATCAAGTCAGTCAATAGGTGAGTGGCACCCTTGGAGCATGTAGTGCGTCCTGTAGGGCACATCATGCAAGGGAACATAAGAGGCGAGTGACACGCTTGGAGCATGTAGTGCATCCTGAAGGACATGTTGCACAAGGGAACAAATGAGGCGAGTGGCACCCTTGGAGCACCTAGTGCGTCCTGAAGCACACATTGAGTTGTTGGTGATAGAGGAATGAACCTAGATGGCCTTAGGATTAATAATGGGTTAAGTAATTTTTAAAGAAATTTCCCTAATTAAATGTCGCCCAGTACAAAATTTAAGGTCTAAGTCTAAATTACGCTAGTGGTAAAATTGTGTCTACTTATAAAAAATAATAATAATAATAATAATAATTAAAATAAAAACAACTTAAATAATAATTATGATCTTCATAAAAAAATCTGTTGGAATTAATTGTTTTATCTTTTTGATAATTTAAAATATACTAATTAAATGATAAAAGGGAAAAATGGTTAAAATTCCACACCTTCCTTTTTGAGTTCTAATTAAAAAAGGGAAAGAGGGAAAATCTAAAAGTTTAGGAAACTAGGAAAAGAGGTAACCATAAAAAGGGAAAAGTGGAACTTAAGGGAAAGAGCGGAAGGTCAAACTTAGTAAAGCATCCACCATTTAAGAGCTTTCTAATTTAAACTGAACAAACAATTTAATAAAAAGGAAAGTTATTAAAACCTGTAAGAGATTTTGGGGACACCTAGGAGTGATTTTAAGAGTAACTCTAGGTGTGTGAGGGAAATAAATATAATTAATAAATTAAAGAAGTTTATTTATGAGGAAGGAAGGGGATGGGTGACACTTGTACGGGGAGGAATTTTTAGGAAATTAATTATAAAATCTTAACTAAAAGAGAAGTTTTGGAAAGTAAGGAACCGCAAAATTCTATATAATGAAGGGAGGTGATGGAGGTTGGATCATCTTCTGTTTGCATAACATTACGCTGCAGAAATATCTACTTGACTAATTTAACTTGTGGGAGTTGGGATACCCAGCTCAGTAAGGAGTGGTAGCTCGGCCTTGCGAGGCGAGCTGGGAGCTAGTTGAATTCTCTGGATAGTGAGTGTGTGGCCCCTTTGCGTCCTAGGGGGCTAAGTGGGAAGAAGAGTACCCCTAGCATTGGCTGGGAGGAAGCGGTGAAGTTTCGACGGTCGGCGAGTGGGAGTTGCAGGGAGCACGTGGGACGTCATTCAAAGCGGGTGATTAGGCAATGGTACGCTCTCTTTATTTTGTATAGTAGATTGTATTAGGACTTATGCTTGGATATACTTATTTAATGGAAAGGTAAAAACATGTTTTTAAAAATTGATGACTGAAGCTTTCCTTAGCCTAGCTCGATGGTTGTTGACTCCCATGGCCTTAATTTTCCCACATGTCTTAGCCACCTTGTTGTGTTGATTGTGACCTTCATGGTTGATTAGCCTTCATCCCTAGCTCACCAGTTCTTGCCTGAGCAATTGGCCAGGAGCCTGATCTATGGTCATCACGTTAGCATTAAAAGACCTATGGATCTCAACGCCCTTCTTTTCTATGCGAGGGTGATGAGGAAAGGATGAACCTGTCCTCCATCTACCCCTTCGTATTGTTCTTGGTTGATTGATGGTCTTGCGCCTTGCTGCATTGTTTACCTCTGAGGTGGTTTTTATTCTGATAGTGAATCGCTTATTATCTTCTGCGATTAATCCCTGTGTTTGCTTGGGCTCTGCTTGATACCTTACCTCTGCCTTTTATTGTGCTGATGGCGATTTTGATACTATTCCTTGACTTAAGCTGCGATTTTGTTATTGTTCTAATGACTGTGATAACCTCTACTGTTCACTCAACCTTTATTTTTTTTTAAGGTGAATTTTTTTTTGAGGTAAACTCAACAACTTTTGGGTGGGTAATGCTCAGACTTTTGTTGCTTGGAACTGGTAATTTAATAATAAAACTCAGCAACTCTCTTATGTTTAAACTCTGCAGATGTGAGCCATTGACAATGATTCTCTACGATGTTAGATACTAAGCTTTTCCCTCTACAAATTAATAGGCCTAAAGGCGAATTTATCTACAGCTGGACTGCGAAGTCCCACACCTTTTCCACTAAGAAGTTGCCCCTTTTTTGTGTGATTTCTCTCTATTTACACAATGTGTTTTCTACACTTTCTGTGATTATTACCCTAGTGATTACTTCAATATGTTTGCGATGGTAATGATTTATCTCTGCATTTTGTGAGTGATCCCTTGCCTTTGCATTGTTTTAAATTGCTTTCCTAGGAGTTGTGTCCCCTTTATCTTACTCTCTAGCAGAATCTTTCTCTACCTTTTCTTTCCCTCTGCGTTGTTTTTTTTTATTGTTTTGTGGCTTTTTCCTCCACAATTTGGAGACCTAGGATGCTTCCCTCACTCCTCTCTCTATACCCAGCGAAATCGCACTCCTATGCTGAGCAAACTTGTGGTCCTTACCAGTGATTTTTCAGTGCTTATACATAGCGAAATTGCACTCCTATGCTCAAAGAATTTGTGGAAATTTTACCAACGATTTTCATTGCTTTAACTAAGCTAGGTTTTACGCCTATGGTGAGCGAATTCGTATTCCTTTTTCCAATGATTTTTACTGCCTTAACTCAACAAAGTTCTACTTCTTACCTCAGTGAAATCGCAACCTTATTCTCTGCATTTTTCACAGGTGTATACCTCTGCGATTTTCTTGGTGGGTAAACTGCGAGAGGGATCCCGCATTTTACCTTGTCGATTCCTTCCCTGAGCGATTTTGTTGCCTGTAGTAACCTATGAGAATCATAGTTACCCTCGGTGATTTCGGATTTGGTGTATCTGAGGTCTGACTCAACGTTTTATTTTATTTGCGTGACTCGGATTGTAAAACCAAGCATCCCTTTCCCTTGCTAAGTGATTTCATACTTTGAATCCTCTCTACATTTTCCTTCATTTTTATCTCTGCATGGACGGGATCTACCCAATTGACATAGCTTGAGTCAATAAATTTAGAAGGTTGAAAAATATGTAATTATGATTTAATTTTGTTCTTACGTGTCTTAGTTGCAGCTTTCTGCAATAAAATTGATATTATGGATATTTGATGTTAGTGGCTTGAATGACCTTCGTTGATTTTAAAATCGAAGGACTGAATTTGTTGTACACGCCCATGAATTATGCTGCAAAAACTGATGACTGTATGCTTCCTTAATTGACCACGATTCACGCATCGAAACGTGACGGAATTTGTAGTAATTGACCAGGAAATGCCTTTAAACTGTGACTGTGTTTTTCCCTTAAAATGTTGGACTTTGTTTCTTATTATTTGGACATGTTTTCCTTAAACGTTTGACTGAGCGTTGCGGTTGAATGGACGAAATCACCTTAATTGCAGACTGAGCCTTTAACATGTAAATGATTTTAGTTGGGACAACAATATCCTTGGTTACACCCTTGGCTTTAAATTCCTTTTATCTATCCTTATGGTTAAGCTTTTGTGGACAACAAGTGTAATAGTCAACAGGTTTTACATTATTTTTGCTAATACTGTTAGATAGCGCTTGTAAAGTATTATTGCTATAGTGTCGAATACTAGTGTTATATTGGAATTGGTAGCATTGTACTTAAGGTTAATCAGATTCAAAAGTTTCTACTAGTAGTCTTTAGGCATTGCTGAATTAATATGTATCAAGTTAGTTGACTTATAGTTGTGGTCCAACCTGGTAAATTAGACTCTAAGAATTTGATGGGTGTGTATGGAATTTATTTTAATTTAATTTAGACTTGTCAATTTAGTTAAATATCGAATGAAGAAGTCTGCCGAAATGACATGATTTTAATGTTAATTAAATTGTGTTTAGTGATTGATTATAATACTGTTTTACCTATTCAATTCGTAGTTAATACCTATCGATTGAATTGAATGACTGAGGAGTTAGGTAGAATGGGCGTTGGGCTTTTTATTTATTTATTTAAGGTTGTAGGCATGGGGATGTGGTCCCTTATTTCATAGTCGTATTTGTGCTTGTGTCGGGTGGGATGTAGACACCTCCTTGGTCCTCAGAATAGTCGCCAGCGTTGAGACCTTAAATGGTCAAAATCGATGGAAACCTGGGCTTGAGCGTTTCTTATGTGTCCTAGAGTTCCTAACCATTGTAGGGTAGGACAGGCAGGTAGTCATTCTTATTCTTCATCGGTTGCATGTCATACATGGCTTCTAGGTGCTTGGTGTGCCTTTATGTTAGGTCGATATGTTTGTTGTGGCAAGAGTTGCATGCGTTGTGTTCGTCGTCATGTTGCGATGTCGAGTATACTGTCATTATTAACTTCCTACACACAAAAAAAAATAAAAAAATTGTGCACTTGTTATGTGAGGGTTGATGTCATAACGAATAGGTTCGTTACATATGGTATTAGATCCAGGTTCAACTCGTGACTTGGGATCACTACGGATTTCGTTGATATGATTTGATTATACTGTTGCTAATCGAGTTGACTTGTTTGTGTAGGTAATCATGGTTAGAGGACATGGAGGAGGAAAAATATCGGGTGCTAGGGGAGGAGGCGCGATGCCTCCAGTAGCATCCATGTCCGAGGGGTGTAACCCCCAGGGAGATGAGAAGGTTCTCAGACAGGAGAAGATAATAGTTAGTGATGTAGTCAGAATGATGAGATCTTTTCAGTGCATGTTTGAGGCACTGAATAGTGATTTGGAGAGAGATGAGGCCAGGGTGCCGACACCCGCTGAGGTTCCACCGTGCGCACCAGTTGGTACTCGTAGCATTCACTGTCAACTCAAGAAGGTCAAATTTCCTGAGTTATTTTATGCCCCGGATGGTGCATTCGTCGAGTTATGGTTGGAGAACATGGCGATGTGCTTTTCACTTCGTGATTTTACCTCCAACATGAAGGTTTGCATGAAGGTCTTTCAACTTAAGGGGAGCACTCTTCTATGGTGGAAGACACTCCTACCATAGCTGAACATGGCCATCGAAGACGTGTCATGGGAATTGTTAAGGGAATGGTTCTGAGAGAGATACTTTCATAGGAATTCATTGAGCGTCAGCTCAATGAGTTCAATGCATTATGACAGGGAGGTCGTACAATGCCTGAGTATGAGGCTCATTTTATGGAGCTTCTCTAGTATGCTCTGCACCTTAACACTGAAAAGCTTAAGGTCAAAAGGTTCATGTTCGGCCTTAATGGGAGAATACGTGCAAAGGTCAGGATTCTGATGCCTCAAACCTTGCATGATGCCATCCATAAGGCCTTCATAGCAGAGGAGGAGCTTATCAGTGAGGATCAGACCAGGATTCCAACGAGACCAGCAGGACAGGTGTCATCTAGAGCACAACAACATCAAACACCTGCCAGACATACATCGGGATATCGTGGCTTCCATAGGGGATCAAATTTCACTACACCTCAGTTACTGAAGCCTCAAAAACAGACACCTTATCAGGGACCACAACATCAACAATAGCATTGACCACAACAACAATAGTTTAGGCCTATTCAATAGAACATATCAAGATTCCAGGCCGGTGGGCCGTCATCTTCTACTTCGGGTACCAGGACTACTGGGCCGAAGAAGGGGTGTTGGACATGTGGGGAGCCACACTACCAGCACGACTGCCCTATGGAGAGGACCAGGGCATCCAGATCAGTTGGACCCACTACCGTGGGAGATATGGGCAAGGCCCATTGGATTCATGCAGCAGTGAACAACCGCCAGATAGAGAATTAGTCGACTATGATCGAGATGACAGGTATCGTCGCTGACCAAAACCTTAGTATTTTGATAGATCCCAGTGCTATTGAGAGTTTCAATTCGGGTGCAGTGCTAAAAAGGATTAAGGTAAAGGCAATCAGACATGATGAGTTTAGCTTCGTAGAGATGGCCTCGAGAGCCAAGAAAAGGGTTGGAGGAAAGTTTACAGGTTGCATCCTCAACCTGGGAGAGTTTTTCACCAAGGCCAACCTGTACGTCGTGATCTTAGGATCTTATGATGTCGTAATTGGTATGGACTGGTTGGAATCGCATGAGGCGATACTCAACTGTAAGACAAAATGATTGAGCTTGGTCGATGACGAGGGACAGGGATGTGTGGTTGTAGGATGGAACTATGGATTTTCCCTGAGGTTCATCTCTTCTTTACATCTATGGAAGACCATGTGCAAGGGGTGCAAGCTTTATGCGATCCTTGCGTTAAACGAGAAGTGATTATTGGAAGGTTTAGAACACCGTCCGGTGGTGAGAGAATTTGCAGACGTCTTTCTGGAGAAGTTACCTTGGATGCCACCAGAGAGGGAATTGGAGTTTACTATAGACCTAAAACCAAGGACTAAACCGATAGTAAGAATGCCTTATCGGATGTCGACCCTAGAGTTACAAGAGTTAAAAATGCAACTGAATGAGTTGTTGGACCTGGGACTGATATGTCCAAGCGTGTCACTGTGGGGTGTGCCTGTTATTTTCATACGAAAGAAGGATGGGTTGTGGAGGCTCTGCATTGACTACTGTCAATTGAACAAGGCCATGATCAAGAATCAATATCTGTTGGCAAGGATTGATGATCTGTTCGATCAAATGAAGGGCGCGATGGTGTTCTCCAAGATCGATTTGCGATCAGGGTATCACCAGTTACGGATCAAGGAGGATGATGTCCCTAAGACCGCTTTTAACATGAGGTTTGGACATTACAATTTTACTATTTTACCGCTTGGAATGACAAACGCCCCAGGGGTATTTATGAGTTTGATGAATGGGGTGTTCCGCGAGTACTTGGACAAGTTCGTCCAAGTATTCATTCACAATATTTTGATTTTCTCTTGGATCATGGAGGAGCATGACGAGCACTTGTGCTTGGTACTACAGTGTCTACGAGAGCACAAATTGTATGGGAAGTTGTCCAAATGCTCTTTTTATCAATCGAAGATTCACTACTTAGGGAATGTCATCTCCGACGAAGGCATCGCCATGGATCCAGGAAAGGTTGAGGCTATTATGGAATGGCCTGGCCTGACGAATGTCCCAAAAGTGTGTATCTTCATGGGTTTAGCAGGATACTATCGACAGTTCATCGAGGGATTTTCAAAGATAGAAAATACGATCACAGAATTGCAAAAGAAAAAAAAGAAGTTTGTTTGGACTGAGAAATGCGCGGAAACATTTCGAAGGCTCAAGGAGTTGTTGACAACAACACCGATACTAAAGGTCCCAGACATGGATGCGAACTTCTTGGTATGCACTGACGCATCCAAAGAAGTCTTAGGCAGAGTCTTGATGCAAGACGGATGAGTGATCGCTTACATTTCAAGGAAACTGAGAAGGCATGAGGAGAACTACGCGACGCATGATTTGGAGTTGTTAGCCATCATATATGCCTTGAAGGTTTGGAGACACTACCTTGTTAGAAAAAAATTTGAACTAAATACTGACCATTGTGGACTACAACACATTTTTACGTAAAGCAACCTGAACGCACGACAACAACGTTGGTCAGAATTGCTTAGCGAGTAAGACTTCGAGATTACCTACATAAAAGGAATAGTGAACCGAGTGGAGGATGCATTGAATCGGCGACCACGCATCTTTTCGGTGTTACCTCTTCAGACGAATCTACGTGAAAAGATTCTAACTTTACAGCGTGTTGATGACTGGTACAAAGAGGTCGAGGGTTTTATCGAACAAAACACAATGATGGTACCACGATTTGAAGGATTTTTGTTTGATAGCGATGGATTATTGAGGTTTAAAAATTGGATCTACGTACCGCCAAATGATGAGTTGAGGATGTTGATCCTGAGCAAGGCTCATAGAGCAGTTTACATGGCTCACCCGGAAGTCATGAAGATGAGGGAAGACCTTAAACCCTTATTCTTTTGGAGGGGAATGAGGGCAGATATAATCAACTATGTAGCTAGATGACTAGAATGTGAGCAGGTAAAGGCTGAACATAAACACCCAACAGGATTACTACAACCACACGCTATTCTGGAATCAAAATGGGAGGTTATTTCGATGGATTTTATTGTTGGATTGCCACTGACGGCAAGGAGACATGACTCAATTTTCATAGTAGTAGACACTCTGATGAAGAGT
>JZKD02S1452931.1:0-10946 GCA_000966675.3 Picea glauca
TCTCGATTTGTTGGAAGTTTTTGGTCGAGTTTATGGGCACTCATGGACACCAAACTTAAAAAGAGCACAACTTTTCATCCACAAATAGATGGTCAGACATAGGTGGTAAATCGAATAGTGGTGCATATTCTTCGTTCTTATTGCAGCAAGCATCCTAAACTTTGGGATGAGCATTTACACTACATTCAACATGCTTACAATCGAGCTAAGCACTCTTCGACTCAAATGTCGCCATTTGAGGCATGTTTTGGCTGTTTGCCCAAATCTCCTTTAGATTTTATCTTTGGGAAGGATATTTCTATCGATGATCAATATGACATTGATAGGCAAGAAAAGTTCATTGAACAAATTCAGTTGATACATCAAGTGGTGGAAGAGTAGTTGGAAAAGAGTCAAGCCAAGTACAAGACAAGACATGACAAGCATCGTGTTGATCACAGTTTCCAAGTTGGAGATGAATTTTGGCTTTACATCAGTAAGGAGAGACTTAAAGGAGAAGGTAAAAAATTGAAACCGATTTGATATGGTCCTTTCAAGAGTATCGACAAGATTGGTAACAATGCCTTTCGTTTAGATTTTCCTCCTTATATGCAAATGTATGCAGTCGTTAATGTTGAGAATTTGAAATTGTATGAGCCTCCGTTGATTGATGATCATGGAGGGCATGTTCTGATTCCTTCTATATATGATTTTTTCCCAGAATATCTTACAGAACTACATGAAGACACCATTCTTAACAGGAGAATGCGAACTTCAAAATGAGGAAATGTGGAGTATCTTCGAGTTGGTATTAAAGGTGGAGGATTTGAGGTGAGCAATGAATTATCCAATTAACAATGATATATATAAATGACAAACAATATTCCCAAATATTGGGAATTTATAGCCTCACAATCCTCCTTCAAGCCTACAATCATCTAAAAGACTCGAGACTTTCATATATATACAAGTTTTGTAAAGTTTTAACCATTTACCAAAATTTGAGCTAGATGTAGGTAATCCCTTATATTCTTTAAGTACATAAGAGTTTAACTTTAGATCTATGGTCAAATAAAAAAAAACTAGAGGTCTTAAAGGAAATTGACCATGTGGTTGTGTATATATTTATCATACTTGATTACCGAATCAAAATGCTGTAGGATAACATTCACATGAAGTCTGGACTTTGTTGTGACTTGGATTGTGCAATTAAAAATGATATATATAAATGAAAAAAAATCATCCCAAATATTGGGATGTTATAGCCTCATAACAAATGAACCAATGTTTGATTTATGTGCTTGGGATACCCATGCAATTGTAAATAAAGGATAGAATTCTCTTCAACTTATATCCATTATCATCTAGAGTGTGGATTAAAATTTTCTTGAGAATCTATTATATCTACCACACATCATAAATGTAGATATTCCAAAATGCACCTTTACATGAGTGAAGAAGCTAATTGCATCTTGTTTTCACGTTTCAACATGGTATAAAAACTACCATATTATTTAGTCTTGTTTACTCTAAAATGTATATCGACTTTACAGCTTCAAGCTTCCCACATGAGCTTATTCTTGGCTCTCCTTTCTTAACAAAAAAATTATGAAATTTAAACTTTAATCCTCCTTCAAGCCTACAATCATCTCAAACACTCGAGACTTGCATATATATACAAGTTTTGTAAGGTTTTAACCATTTKCCAAAATTTGAGCTAGATGTATGTAATCCCTTATATTCTTCAAGTACATAAGAGTTTAACTTTAGAGCTATGGTCAAATAAAAACATTAAAGGTACTAAAGGAAATTAACCATGTGGTTTTGTATATATTTATCATACTTGATTACCAAATCAAAATGTTGCAGGATACCATTCACATGAAGTCTGGGCTTTGTTGTGACTTGGATCAATAGACAAGGATTATAAAAGCTTATGATTTGAGTTAATTTTTTTTTTGTTTTCCCAACAAATAATTCATGTAGTACTTCAATGCCTAAACTATGATGTGCAATTCCTTATCTTATTTAGGTATATTATGATTGCACCAACAAAAGTTTCAAGTGTTATGTTATCCAACTCCTTCATTGTATCAAAGGTTCTGCCATTATGTATCGTGCAGAATTTGCTTTGATTTCAAATGAAATTACAGGTTTCATTAGATTTAATATTGACACATTACAATTCTTTCAAATCAAAACTTCAATTACTTGATTTTCAATTGAAATGAATTGAAAGGTTATTCTTGCCTTTTCTAATGTGCATTGCAGATACACTTCATTCCTAAATAATTTGCTAACCCCATGAATTACCTTGGTTCAATTAAATTATCTGGGATCAACCAATTTACAGGGAATGTTATATTTCTTAGGTCAATACAAAATTCACATCCTCTAACTACAAAATATTTACACAACAATAATTGTTTTCCAAGATCATATTTCTTCATGTTGGCTTGCAATTAATTGTGTTGAAGGGTTAAAAATATCATCTCCAAATGTTTCAAATGAACGTCCCAAATCTTTCTAAGAGCCAAAATATCATCCAAGGAGGCTACAATAAACAAGTTTGAGAAATGGTCTTAATATATAATCCATCAATCTTAGAAGTGTTGTCATAGTATTGTGTAATATAAATTGCATAATGACTCACTCATGCAATCCATGTGTTTTTTTGAAAGTAATATTCCAAATTATTCTTTGTGTATATTGTCATATTGGTATCCTTACTTGAAATCCAACTTCATGATAACACATGCTTCCAATATTTGGTTGATTAGTGCCTTGATTATTTGTAAGGGATATATATATATATATATATATATATATATATATATATATATTATAATCTTGTTCAATCTAAAAGATCTACACATTTTCTCTAACATCCATCATTCAATAGAATATTACAATATTACAATATATTAGAATATTAGAATATTACAATGTAATATGGTAATTCCATAATGTAATATGGAATTACCATATTACATTGTAATATGGCATACAATATGGTATACCATATTACAATGTAATATGGTAATACCATATCTCATGTATTTTTGTTTTTTAAAGACTTAAAGTTCGTCGCAATTTGCCACGAATTTTCGTCGCACATACAACATATATGTCATAAGTATGGTCTTGAGATATACTTTCATTGATATGGCTATAGATTTTCATTGCAAGTTGTGGTTATTTTGCATCACACATTCATCATCTTCATCGTAAGTTATTGGCTTGGCATAACGTTTTGTTGCAATTGCGACAATTTTGCGTCGTAATTGCCACACTTCTTCGTTGTTATTGCAACATAATTTTATTGTAATTGCGACGATGCATAGGGTTAACCGATATTGAAGGTGGTGACATGTGGAGAGCTTATTTCATCGATGTTTCCACACACACCTGGATCATGGATATAGCGACAAAATTATTCCGACGAAAAAAAATCTCGGCTTTCGTGGAAATTGCAACAGATAAGTGTGACAATATCAACGAAAACCCATCACAAATTTGGTCATATGTACTAGTCATTGCACATACGAAACCATATAAAAGATCATGGTTGCAAAATGGACACTAGGTAATGGTCACTAAATAATGCCTCATTGAATTTAAAATAGAAGGATATAGAGATTAAATTATGTGTGATGTGATTCCCATGGATGTATTTCATGTTTTGCTGGGAAGACCATGGCAGCTTGACAGGAATGCCATTCATGATGGGAGAAAAAATAATTACACCTTGGAGAAGAATGGTAGGACACACATGTTTCTACCAATAAAGGATAAGAAAGAAGAAGAATAATCTAGCACAAGCATACTTCTCGTGAGTGGGAAGGAACTCCTGAGTGAAGTCAAGAAAGAACAGGAGATGCAGTTTGTTTTGGTGACGAAACCCAGAGTTTTCCTTGCAAGTACTTATATGGATGATTTAGTTGAGGAAGTTTAGGAGATGTTAGAGAATTTTGTTGACATAGTAGTGGATGAGTTTCCAAAATCATTTCCACACATTAGAAGTATCATCCATCATATTGATTTGATACCAGAAGCAAGTCTGTCAAACAAAGCAACATACAGAGTGACACCTTAAGTGAATGAGGAGTTAAAGAAACAAGTCCAGGATCTGTTAGATAAGGGTTTGGTCAGAGAAATATTGATTCCATGTGCAGTACCAACTGTGTGTAGCTCGAAGAAGGATGGAGGATGGAGAATTTGTACCAACTCAAGAACCATAAACAAGATCACCATCACGTATAGATTTCCTTTGCCACGAATGAATGAATTAATGGATTGTTTAAGTGGAGCAAACTTATTTTCTAAGATAGAGTTGAAAAATGGATATCACCATATAATCATGAGATAAGGTGATGAGTAGAAAACAACATTTAAGAAAAATGAAGGGTTGTATGAGTGACTTGTTATGCCAGTTGGCTTAAAAAATGCCTCAAGTACTTTTATGAGACTGATGAATGAAGTATTGAAATATTTCATTGGTAAGTTTGTGATTGTGTATCTGGATGATATATTGGTCTTTATCAAAACTAAAGAGGATCATTTGAGAGATATAACATTATTGATGAGGAGACTGCAGTAGGATAAGTTGTTGATTAATTTGAAGAAGTCCTCTTTTATGAAGAAAAAACTCATATATTTAGGTTTTTTGATCTCTTCAAATAAATTGAAGATGGATCCAGAGAAGGTGAAATAAATCAAGGAATGGCCATCATCAAGAAGTATATTTGAAGTGATAATCTTCCATGGATTAGTGAGTTTCTATCGGAAGTTGATTAGAAATTTCAGTGGGATTGGTGCACAAATGATGGATGCGATGAAGAAGAGGCACAAGTATTTTAAGTGGATAGAAGAGGCTAAGAAAAGTTTCAATATATTGAAATATAGAATAACAGAACAACAAATTCTTGGTCTTGCCGAATTTCAAGAAAACATTTCAAGTCAGATGTGATGCAAGTGGACATGCAATTAGAGTCATCTTAAGCCAAGATAATAGGTCTGTTGCATATTTTAGTGAGAAGTTGAATGAGACTAAGAGGAAGTACTCCACATATGATAAGTAATTTTATGCCATAATCCAAGCCTTGAAGAAATGGAGGCATTATCTTGTAGCAAAGGAGTTTGTATTATATAGCGATAATCAAGCTTTGCAATTCATAGCTAGACAAGAGAAATTAAACTAGAGATAGGATAAGTGGATAGAGTTTACGCAAAATTTCACTTTTGTCATTAAACATATTTATGGTAATGCTAACAAGGTTTTTGATGCATTGAGCATGAGATGTTTGATTCTGCAGGAATTTCAAGTGAATACCTTGGGGTTTGAACACCTTAAGGATATGTATCATGATGATCTAGATTTTAAAGAAGAGTATGAAGCATGTGAAAATATTGTGCTCAGAGACAGAAGAAAATGAACAGAGTATGTGATTAAAGATGGATTGTTGTTTAGGGGTTTCCAGCTATGCATACAAAGGTGCTTGATGAGAGAAAATATGTTGAAAGAAAAACACAGTGGAGGTCTGGGAGGACATTTTGGCCATGCCAAAACATTTGCACAGTTGAATAGTTCATACTATTGGCCAGGTATGGGAGTAGAGGTGAATAATTTTGTGAACAAATGTAAGATTTTACACTATGCAAAGGGAGAGAAACAAGACACTGTATTGTATTAGCTACTACCTATTCCAGATAGGCCTTGGGATGCAATAAGCATGTATTTTTTTTTGGGATTTCCAAAAACCCAAAGGGGAAGTGATTCCATATTTGTTGTAGTTGATAGATTCTCAAATATGTCACACTTTTTCCCATGCCAGAAGACTATTGATGCAACACATGTTGCAAATTTGTTTTTCAAGGAAGTTCTGAGACTTCATGGATTGCTCAAGCGTATTGTCTCAGATAGGGACACAAAAATTGTTGGTCATTTATGGAGAACCTTATGGAAGAAGTTGGGGACATAAATATATTTTAGTTTAGCATATCATACTCAAACGGATGGATAGACTTAGGTGGTAAATAGGAGCTTAGGAGATTTACTGAAAATTTTGGTCACTGAACATCATAGCCAATGGGATCAAATTATGTCATAGACAGAGTTTGAATACAATGACTTAGTGAACAAAAGTATGAGAAATATTCCATTCCATATAGTGTACATAATGAAGCCAAGAGGAGTATCATAATTGAGAGATCTAGAGAAGAGTGAATTCAGAAGCGTTGGAGTAGAAGACTTTGCTGCAGAAATGCAGAAGCTTCATAATCAGATCAAGGGGAAACTGCAGAACATAAATGAAGAATATAAATGCAGAGTTGATCAACATAGCAAAGAATTTCAGTTTGAAGTGGGAGATCAATCCTTAGCACACCTAATAAAGGAAAGGTTCCCAATGGGGAGATATAACAAGATGAAGCTAAAAAAGATAGGACCATGCAAGATCCTAAAGAAATTTGGTGCCAATACTTATCAGATAAAGATGCCAGAGGATGTGGTCATATCACCCATATTCAACGTTTCATACCCATATCTTTACAGGGAATATGACGTGAAAGAATTAGAAGATCATAAAGAGATTTAGTGGGAGAAGCAAATGCTTGTAGTAGAAAAGCCACATATGGAAAAGATCATTGATCAGAGGATTGGAAAGAAGACCAGGAGAAAGAAATGCCTTGAGTATTTGGTAAAGTGTAAGGGACACCTAGTAGAAGATGTCATTTGGGTAAATGAAGCTAATATCTAGAAGCATGGAAAGTCAGTGCAGGAGCTCCTGGACATGAGTACATGAATGTAACACCCCAAGTTTTGAACCCCAATTTTTAAATAATGTATTGTTACAATGTTGAGAGGCCAGGGTACCCAAACAATTATTAAAAGGCCAGTGTGCCTAAGACATTGTTGATGGGCGAAAATGAACGCTCGCCAAATGTAAGAGTGGATCCGGTCTGGGGTTGTCTAAATAACCCAAGCCATTTGGGATGATCCACCCTGACAGGTTTAGCGTCTCCGTTGGTCGATCTAAGTCCTAGGAAAACGCAAGAAAACTAACTAAAGGAACTAATCTAAATGAAAACAACAATTAAAGCAAACTAATAAACAAATCTAAAATATATATATACAATCTATTTTCTATACTATAATTCTATGAAACTAAATGCTCAATTATCAACAGAGTTAAATCCTAATCACAAATGTACAAGCATTCACAAATTACAGATTTGTAAATGAAAATCTGCAAAAACCATTTGTAAGTTGTCCTATGACAGCAAAACTATTGTTTTTTTATTTTTATATCTTTTATGTGAAAGAAGAGAAACAAACAAAACCAACTAAGCTGAGTAATTAACATAATAATCCTAACTACAAATATGAAATATATATCTATATCTATATAAAATACTTAAATAACACTAATATACTAACCTGTAATAATGCTTTCCGATTTGTCCCATGCAAGGTATTCAATTCAGTTGTTCGATGGGAGGAAACCTGCACCAGATTCTTCACAGACTTCTCATAAACAAGAAGCAATAGTGATCTTTTGAATATAAACAACAGAACAAACACGACATAAAACTGACAACAATCTTATGATTTACAAATCATCACAATTAGATAAAACCCTGTGTGAAGATCTATACAAAATAGTTCATTTAATGGGGAAGATAAATCTTTACTCATCAAATCGAAATAGAGTAATTGTTGTGCTAAAACTGAGATAGATAAGACATGAACATAATTTAAAATCACAACGCATTAACCTGCAATAAGTCTTGATATCTAAAGTAGTCAATGACTCAATCACAAATTAAAATGCACAAAACCTGAATGAAAGTATGATAGATTGAAAGCTAAAGTTGTTACAAAAGATCAACTTCCATTCAAGTCTGTATCATCATAAATCCATAATATTGTTCTCCCAACAGTGATGGTGGGTCCATTACAAAAAATAACAAGTATTTAAAGGCCACAGGGTAAAACAACCCTGTGGGAATTATCAAAGCAGTTTACAAAAAATCTGAGAATAATCTCCCAAGTCCCTATTTTTGCCTATGACTAACAACTGAAAAATATATCTAAACTACTACATCATGTCCACTTTGTCAATGAAATTCATAGGTACCTATAGGTAGACAAGAATACAAAAGTTTAGATAATGTTTTATTGATAAAATTGACAAAAATCTAATTTTTAAGACTAGCTATAGAATCTTGCGATTTTGTAGCTGGTCTAATTTGAACACATAATCGTTTTAAAATCAATCCAAAACTTAACAGAATTATACTCGACTTATTAAACCAAATCTGTAATTACTAATTCCAAACAGAGTGAATCATTCATGCCACACCAAACCAAAACTTGTATGCAAATTGAAACAAATGAAATTGTGGTTTATTAACCGAATGGTGACAGGAATATATGAAAAATGTCAAACGTTTGTTATTACCAATTGGGAGTAGACATAATCGATTCACAGTTGGGGAACCAACGAAATGATTTTCATGAATCAATTTCAATCGACACAAACTATAACCGATCAAACAAATTATTCATTTAATACAAACGTAAAATTTTATGTCGACCCAGAAATTAACAAAATCGTTTTTTTTTTTTTTTTTTTAAATCAAAAGCTAACAGAGCCGTATCAAATCTGTCTTTGATACCAATCCAACTCATACAAATAATTATTCTAATTCAAGGCACACAATATTGTTTGCAAATTAAAACAAACAGAAATGAATTGAACCATTTTGGGGCCGACACAATCCTTATGCAAAATCGTATCAATCAAAGCATAGCTACATGATTTTAGAAAACAAATCTTTTATACAGGTCAAATGCAATCATAATCCAAATGAAAATATTTATTCAAAACGAAACATAATCATTTCTGGTAAATCAAAGTCAACAGGATTGTTTTGAATCTATTAAAAGCAAACATAACTAATCGAAAGCAAACCCAATCGATTACCCTAATTCAAACGTGCAAAATTGTTTCAAAGGCAAACCAAATAGAATAAAAAACAAACCAATAGTTTATACTAATATGAGAAAAATAAAATCGCATTAACCAAATCATAGTTGTATCTGAGTTTAGCAAACAAATCTTCTGTACATGATTCATAATGATATCATTTTTGATAAAACGAAAATAACAGAGTCGTTATGAATCTATTAAAAACAAACAGAACTAATTGAAGACACACCCAATTGGTTATATTAATTCAAACCAACTCATAAAACAAAATCGATGTTGAAACACATACCTGGGCAGTAAGAAAATGATTCGATCATGATAACTTTGAATTGACAAAGGTCGTTGCTACCTCGACATTTCTGAAAACAATTGAACCGATGGTTTTTTGTTTCTTTTCATTGGCTTGTAGCCTATCGTTCTCCTTCGACAACACAGACACCTGTTCCTCTAATGATTTGATCTTAGTTTGTAACAGGGGAACGTCGGTGTAATAATGTTCAATCCAGGCATTACATTGGGTACACGACGGTTGATCGGGCTTTGGCATCACAGGCGAGGGTTCTTTCAAGTTACCAGGGGTTTGACTGTGAAGCCTAATTTCCGGGAATTTAGGATTGTTCTTGAGGCATGGAGGTAATTTGGAGACATAGTCGTAGGGTTCCATAGAGAATAGGCCATGAGAATAGGGATATTCCTCGGCTAGGAAACGTTCAATTTCGGAGTCCGAGTCCTCGCTCGGCACTATTGGATTATGGTCAACGTTTTTCTTGGGTTTGTTCTTAGCACATCTGGATATCCATCGTTCATTTTTATTTCCTTTATTGTTCACACCAATATCACCCTTACCTTTCTTCCTCATGGGCTTCTTAGAAGCCTTAGCATTGTCTTTAGCACACGTGTTGACAATAGTATCGGGTAGGTCAAGGTTGGGGCAATCCGGACGTTTGACAGGGGGTAGAAGGCTATGAGATGGCACGGTTGGCCCAACCAAAGTTTCAGTAACCACAACCTTGTACACTTGGACAGACTCGGGGGTGGAAAAGCCATTCCTTGATAGGAAGGCTTGCCAACAGTCACTGCTAAGGCTCAAATGGTGGACGATAATGAGTTTGATCAAGCAATGATGGAAAAGGCTTCTATCAGCCTTCTCACGCTTGAATATTTTGGACATCTTATACAGACTACGTAAAAGATAATGTGGCATATTCAGAGGGTATCCTATAAAATTCATCAACAACCGAAGATGATACAGAAAAACCAAGCCATAACGACCTTTATAGGTCACAAACTACTTAACAATTTCCAAAAGATCGTGCCACCTAGGTTTGAGGGTAGCGAGAGGCATAACTCTATCACAGCTAACAATATTTCTTGATATGAATAGGAGTGGCCACGATACCTCGTCTACTTTGGAGTTTTTGAACCACCTTTTCCCTGTGGTTGGTAAGCCTATAGCCAAACTTAGGAACTCCTCATTTAGCTTGAGTTGTATGTCTCTTACCTTAGCGATGTAACCTTCGAAGGAGAGGGCGAATTGTTGGGAAACCGAAAGGTTAAAACCCTCAAATCTCTAGATAAACACCAGGCTCCAAATCTTCATGGGTATTATTGAAAAGAAAGAGTGTTTGGCTGCCATTAAGCTCTATATGCACCACAAGTGCCATAGACGAGAGCACACAGTGAGCTGAATGAACAGGCAAGGGTTTGGTTAGGGTAAACGCAAGATCAAATAGCTCACAGACTTCCCCGAAACCAACAGAGGTGACCCAATATAGGAGGCAGGCATTAATTCCAAAGTGTGCGGGGGTGGTGGAACTAGATCGACCCATGCAAAAAAGTCATATCCAAATGTACAACCAACGACGCATATGGTGATTCAAATCACTAATGCAATGTGTTAAAATCAAATTCCATTCAAACAATTAATGAAAACTATGGTGAGTCGACCCAAAAATTTGCAGAAGCAATGTTTGC
>JZKD02S1452942.1:0-10946 GCA_000966675.3 Picea glauca
TATTTTTACCCTTTAGTCTTTTTCTACTTTATCAAAATATTTCCAACACTTAGCCAAATTCAAGAAATGCAGAGCAGGGGTAGCACCAGTCTTGAATATGTAGGTCTACAGGTTTGTATATCTGAAATCTGCAATCTTGCGTTCCCCAAAATGCACTTCCTACTTTTTCTTTTCCCAAATTGTACCTTTATCACTTTTAAACACTTAGCCAATTTTTATAAAAGCGGACATGGGGCCACTTACCATCTGATAACCTTTTTCTACTCTCTAGGTCTACAGGTTTGTAGGTACAAAGTATTGTATTCTCCAAACTGCACCTTTTACTTCTTCAATCCACAAAATGACTATCTCCAATACTTAGCCATATTTCTAGTTTCGGTGTGGACCTCCTTACTTTTATTCATATCTGTGTTCGTAGGTTCCTATGTTCGAAGCCCCGCATTATACAATATGCACTTTCCATTCCTCATTTTACACTCTCATACATAACATGTTTCATCTGCCACGACATCACATCATCACTTCCCATCACATTTATTTTCCCTACCGCACCAACTGCCACCTCTACAAGCATAATTTCATTATTAAATTCAAAAAACATTTGTTAAAACTTGTAATAAATTCAAATCTCATGCAAGCCTACAACATTGAAAGAAATATTTATGACTGATTGAACTATCAGGATAATATGTGGTGAAATTAAGTAAAAACTAATATTTCAAGATGTAAATATTAACACTAGCATCACCTATTATCAAAGCCAAAGGAATAAAAATAATGTCAAGTAAGAAAAAAAGAGTTGTATTGTGGAGACAAACTAAACACACTTGGGCGTGAGGATCAAGAGTTTCAGTGGTCTAGGGCATACAATTACTACAAGACTCTTTCTTTGAATGAGAAGAAAATGAAATTAATTTGGACTTCAGGTATATCATTAGAAGGTTGTGTTATAGAAGTGGAAAGCTTCAAACAAAATGTTCAATGGTGTGTAGATAAGTGTAAATCTAAGAAAAGAATAATTTAGTTGCAAGGGAATCGACCCATTTCTTTATCTCCTTCAACGTTTTCCAAAATGTCATGACTCCCGAAACCTACCTTCTGGTTTAAAAATAAAGAGGTCGATGAATTTATGAAGCAGCATAAAGGAGGGGAGAGATTTCTAAGAAATTATTTGGAGGACCTAAGAAAGAACCCCGATGTTCCTAGGATTTAGGTAACTTCACTAAAATACCCATACAAAGAATTTATGTAGCATCCCCAACATCCAACTGGGGTATGCCACATAAATTTTTTGAAATGTATAAAAAATCAAAACATATAGAAACTTTGCAAATTCATAGATTCATACAGAATAATAATAAAAATACACATGCAACACACACATGAAAAACCCATAAAAATAAAAACATTAATAAGAATGAAGTCACAATTGACACTTGTCTTGGTAAAAATATCACCAACTAAGTGCATACCTTCCATGTTCCTCCCAACCTTAGACCACACTGCTCAAAACTTTCATCAGTGGGTCACCCTCGAGTTGGGACTAAACTCCACTCGGGTAAAGGAGTTCCTAACCAGGATGATGTATCTCAGACAACAGGAAAAACTTCGTCACATGTGCCAACTCGAACTAACAACATACAGTCCCTCATTCCCCACATGCATGTCCCACCCCAGGAAATGTTCCCCTTCTTTTCTCAACAGTCCCTCAACTGCCCCACGTCCTTTCCGGGGCTTCAACAATAGATTAGACAAGAAGTCTCAGATCCATGTAGCTATAGTTTAGCAACTTCTGGAAATCCATTCCCAAAAATTCTCTCACCTATAGATAATTTTTCACAGGCCTAACAACCCCCCTCTTCAAAATCTCATGGTCCTGAAAACTCGCTTCTTCAGTCCATCTCCTAAGCTAACCAGGTACAGGTACAAGTACATGGATGGGTATGGTATTGGTTCAAGTATGGTATAGGTACAATGATAGTAACAGAAAGGTACGGAGGACAAATGAAATCAGTCAGTGAAATGATGGTAATATGAACGAAGTCCAAACTATATGTATGCATGTTCCCAACTTGACACTTTTCATGTTGAGAACTACTTTGGCCCACTTGTCCCCATCCTTAGAAGTCATGATAAAATAATTATCATTACTTTATATTTTAAGGAATATTAATATAATATTCCTTTTTGGCTTAAGCTCCCTTTCTTTGCCCCTTATCCTTAACTTTTAGCCCCCTTTCCCTAACTATTGGAGTTTAGTCCCCCATACTCTTTTGCATGGTTTGTTTGTCATAGTGATGTGTTTTTCATTAATATTTTCATGTGAATACATTTACATTTACATTACAAATATACTACCCTTTTTTCATCCTGACTCATCATCCTAAGTACATTTGTATTTACATTTACAGTTGGGGTTCGACCTAGGGTTATTACATTCCCCTCCCCCTTATTTATGCATTGTCCTTAGTGAAATATATACACATGTACAACCAAAATTTCAAAAATCCTAAAAAATATGTGGGTATTCTACCTGCATAGCATCCTCGTGCTCCCAAGTTGCATCTTTAGGACTGTACCAGGTCCATTGGACCTTTACTAGCTCTATGGTTCAATTCCAGATCTTTTTGATATTATAGTCCAATATGCACACCAGATGCACTTGAAAGACACCCTCTTGTTCCACCTAAATCACATTCAAATCAATGACATTATTAGCATCAGGTATATACTTTTTTAGCAATGATACATGGAATACATTATGAATAGACATTGATGCAGGAAAGGAAAGCATGTATGCTACATGACCAATCCTCTCTAGGATTTCAAATGGCCCACAATAACGAGATGCCAACTTTGAAAAATTTCCCAACTTCAGGGAAATTCTTTTGGTATTTAATTTCAAGAATACATGGTCGCCCACTTTAAATTCCCTGTGATCTTTACCCTTATCAACATAGATTTTCCTCTTGTCTTGAGAAACCTTTAAATTCTATTTGATTTTCAACATTTTCTCTTCCATTTCCCTAAGTAATTCTAGCCCAACCACTTCTCTATCTGCTGGGTTGTCCCAACTTACCAGTGTGTTTCACCTTTGACCATGAAGTGCCTCAAATGGGCTCATCGTTAGAGATTTTTGGTACCCAGTGTAGGTAGTCTTCCAATTTTAATGGTTTATCCATCACATACATCCTCAACATATCCTCAATCACTTGATTCACCGTCTCTATTTTTCCATCTGATTTTAGATGATAAGTTGTGCTAAAATTCAAATTTGTTCCAAATCCCTTAAATAATCCTTTCCAAAAAATTGATGTAAATTTTGGATCTCTGTCAAACACAATTGTCTTGGGTATACCATGTAGTTGACAAATTTCTCTCATATAAATATCAACAATGTTGGCCTCCTTTTGAGTGATCTTTATTGGAATAAAATGGGTAGATTTACTAAGATTATCCACCACTACCATGATAGAATCATGCTGCTTGCTTGTTCTAGGAAGTTTGGTGATGAAATCCATTATTACAACTTCTCATTTCCACTCAGGAATGGGTAATGGTTGTAGCAAACCAACTGGGTATCTATGCTCATCCTTGACCTTTTGACACTCCAAACATTTGGCAATAAAATCAACAACTTCTTTCTTCATTGCTGGCCAAAAATATTGGCTCTTGACAACTACAATAGTTTTATGATAACCTAGGTTCCCAACATATGGTACATTATTCATTTCTCTTAATATAATATTTTTCAATTCCTAGGAATTTGGTACATAAATTCTGCCCCTGTATGTGAGAATTTCATCATTTTCTAGCTTATAGTCTTCAACTTTTTGCTGCAAAATACCTTGTTGTAATTTTGTTATTATTTCCATGTATTGCAAATCTGATTTTGCAACCTCTAAGATTTTAAATATTATTGGTACATGCTAATGGTTGTAGCATGCAACTCATGCACCCTTATTCTAAGTGCATCATCCACCTTGTTCTCTTTCACATTGATATGATTTATATCAAAGTCATATTCACTGAGAAATTCTAATCACCTGCTTTTCCTTGCATTTAGAGTTGGCTGTCCAAAAAAATATTTCAGACCACTATGGTATGTCCTCAACTTGAACCTTTTCCCCATGACATAGTTCCTCCACATCTTCAAGGCATGCACTATGGTTGCCAATACCAAATCATGAGTAGCATAGTTCCTTTCATGCTCCTTCAAATTCTTTGATTCATATCATACCACATACGCATTTTGAATGACGACTCCACCAAGCCCTTATTTACATACATTAGTGCATACAATGAAGTATTCATTTGGATACACAATCCTTAGTATTGGAGCACTTGTTAATAAATGCTTCAAGTGTTGGAAACTCTTTTCACAATCCAATGTCCACTGAAACTTCACCCCCTTCTTTTGCAAGGAAGTGATCAGGTGTGCAATATTTGAGAATCCTTCAATAAATATCCTATAGTAGCCTTCAAGACCCACGAATGATCTGACCTTTGTCACAATATTTGGTGCTAACCATCCTCTAATGGCCTTAATATTTTCAGGATCTACTGCTATCCCTTCCTCTGAAATGATATGTCCCAAATAATGAATTTGCTTCTGATAAAATGAGCACTTTCTCAGTTTGACATACAATGATTCTCCCTTAATACCTATAATACCATCCTAAAGTTTTGTTCATTCTATTCCTCTGACTTAGAATATATAAGAATTTCATCTAAAAATACAATGAAAAACTTATCTAAGTATTCTCTTAAAATACCATTCATTAAACACATGAAGATAGTTGGTTCATTTGATAACCCACATGAAACCACTGTGAACTCATAATGCCCATACCTTGTTTTGAAAGTAGTCTTGTTGATGTCTTCTTCTTTAATTCTTACCTGATGATAACTTGACCTGAGATCAATCTTGGATAAATAGTTTTGCATATTTAAATTGATCAAAGAGGTCATCGACCCTTGGAAAAGGATACTTATTCTTCATAATTACCTTGTTCAACTACCTGAATTCAATGCAAAGTATCAATGTTCCATCCTTTTTCTTCACAAATAATACTGGGGCACCCCAAGGTGACACACTTGAGCGTATATACCCCTTCTTCAGAATATTTTCAAGTTGCATTTGCAATTCCTTCAATTCTAGTGTACTCATCCTGAAAGGGGTCTTGGATACTAGGGTTTCTCTATGCATCAGATTGATGGACATATCAATGTCTAGTTTAGGAAGTAATCCTTGTATTTCTGTAAATACATCTTCAAACTCTTTTAGGCTTCATAATCGTCAATATTTGACACCTTATCTTTTGGTGTCTCTCCCATATGTGCTACAAATATTCGACACCCATTTTTGTAACTTTTCTTCAACTACAATATTGAAATTTCTTTGACGGTTATTGCCTTGGGAATTCCTTGTACTATCCTTAGGTTTCATTCTTCATCTAAGGAAGTAAATTCCTTATTACAATAGTCTAGGATAGCATGGTGTTGGTTAAACCAATCCATACCAATTAGACAATCATGTATGATGTTCAAACCTTCCCTGGTGCTCAGTCCATTCATGTCCATTGGATATGCCTTAACCATCTCATTAATTTTTCCTTTAGCCCTGGTAGCCAACTGCACCAGCCAAAATTTTCCAAGATTGATTCTTGGCAAATGCAATCGTTCCACCATATTAGGATCTATATAACTATGACTAGCTCTTGAATTAATTAAAATAACAATGGTTTGTTTGTTGATATTACCTTCCACTTCAATCATAGGTGATTGAAACTCAGCTTGCTTGTTGTTCAGGGATACATAGATCCTAGGTACAATTTTTTCCATGTCCTCCACTGTATCAACTTTCTATACATTGTGAACCATCCTCAATTTTTCACCTCTCTGAGGACAATATCTATACATATGATATCTCCCACAACACCAACATTGAATAGGTGGCTTCCTTGTTCTTTTCCCCCTATCTCAATCATTCTGGGTTCTCTAGAAGTTGGCTATCCCTGAGGATTATTTCTGAAGAATGGTGGCTTAGTCCCCTTTTTCCTCTATTCCATCTTATTTTTCTTCTTGTCTTCCCAAGATTTTTGGAAAGTTGTCCTTCCTTTATGTTGATCATAAAGGTATTTATCTTTCCTTATGGTCTCCTCCAATGTTTTGGGATCATCATATTGTATATTTTCACTGATAAATGATTGCATCCCACTCAAATACCTCTAAATATTAAGTGGATCTTCCTTGATGAAAGAAACATAGTTAAGCAGTCCTAAAAACTTTCTTTCATATCCATCTATGGTCATACTCCCAAGCTTGAGTTCAAAGAACTCCTTCATTTTCTTTTCATAGTATCTCTTAGTCAAGTATTTCTTTTGAAAATACCTCATGAATTCCCTCCAAGTAACATTTTTCTCATCAATGTGTTGCACTTGCACAAATTGGTCTCACCACATGGATGCCTTTCCCTTGATATCATAGATGGAAATTATTCCTTCTGTGTGTGAAGAGTAATTATGCAATTGAAAATAATTCTTCATGTCTAACAGCCATGTCTCTGCATCTTCATCCTTATTGTTCTCACCATCAAATGTAGGAGGCTAGATTTTGTTCATTTATCCTTGTAGGTCATCCACCCCAGACCTACTCTTATGTTTCCTGACAGGGGATGGACTTGAACTACTATGTCATCTCCTAGTGGAATGCCTTTGGGAGTGATGGTGATGCCTGCCAACACTTCTTGTTCTTATATTCTCATCAAGAGACCCGTGACTTCCTAATTTTCTTGAGTCATTCTTCTTATCCATATTCTTTTCCATTATGTCCAAGCTATGCATTAACTTTATGTTGATGCCCTCCTACTTCTCCTTGGATTTCATAAGCCTCTCATTATCATATTTATAACTTTGGACATCCTTTTGCAAACTTTTAATGGTCTCTACCAAGTTCATGATTTCTTCCTTTCCTTCTCCATGTCCATTTGATTTTGTACCTTCATTACCCATATTGACATATATCCCTCTGATCTCATCTTCATGGTTGTAATCCCCCTATGTATCTTCCATGATTCTAAAATATGTACTTAGATTGTTCTGATATAATTGTTGTTAACCCTGCAAAATGTGCAACCAACAAAACTTGTTAGGCTAATTGATTTAACAAATTCATGAAATTATGTACAATTCTGGTTCAATAATGCATCATAATTATTTATTATGATTTCCTGAAAATTGACTACCTGGATCAATTTTCTGGGTGAATAGAATAGTTATATTGTATTGTCCAAGACCTTTACAACGCCTCCTTCCATGCTCAATTCTGAGTCTTGAGCAAAAAGTTATGGTTATTTGAAAGTTTTCCATTAATTCTTCCCATGTCTTATGTTTTTGTAGCCTCTTGGATGTTGTGCATGGTATTCAATTTGTCCTTTCTCTGATGGAAATCCTTGTACAGGTGATCTTCTTTTCATCCCCAACATTGTATTTCTTTTCTTCCCTTTTTTCCCAAGTATTGTTCTCTCTTAGATTCATTCTTAGCATACTGGTATTGATGACTTTTATTAGGGCTATCTCTATTGAAAGAAGGTTTGAATCCCTTCCTCCTCTGATCAGATTTCTCCTTCTTCTTATCCTCCCAATATTTTTGCATGGATTATCTTCACTTTCCTTTATCATACAGGTACTTATCCTTCTTGATGGTCTCAGTCAAATTTCTATGATGCAAACCCCCACCCCTCCTAGGGAATCTCGCGGCCTTTGGGTCTTAGGATCTTCTTCTGGAGATGAATTAGCTCTCGGATATATGATGTATCATATCTTAATGTACAAAGGCCCTTTTTATTTACTTATGCAGGTCCAAAAAAATCTTTGGGCGCTTTACTCTAATCCCCTTTCACCTATGAATCAAAACCACAGGCGGTAGCCCCTTTTCTTCGGCAAAAATCTCTTGTGACCGTGGGTTAGAATTGAGAACTCAACTAAAAATCGCTATCCAAATCTTCGGGACTTCAGTGCTCCGTGAACATTCACCTTTTCAACACTCCAATATCCCATAGTAGTTAGTGTTGGACAACTGAGAGGGAGGGGGTGAATCAGTTGTTACCGATCTTAAACAATTATGCTTCTTTTAAACTCTTTGCAGAAACACTGAATGATGATCACAATAATGCAGGGAAATAAACAATGGCACATTCAACATCAGTCACATATATGAGAAACACNAGAAGGAAGCACCAACCCCCTGGTTTCTCTAGCACCAACTAGAAGGAAGCACCAACTCCCTGGTTTCTCTAGCACCAACTAGAAGGAAGCACCAACTCCCTGGTTTCTCTAACACTAGCTAGAAGGAAGAACCAACTCCCTGTGTTCAAGCACCCACTTGAACCTTTGAGGACACCAGTCCTCCCTAGCACCTCCCTTCCACCCTGAAGTATAATTTCTTTGTTACTAAAAATTATTATAGCGATATAAAGTTATTCAATGTCTTACCAGCCTTTTTGTTGTTCTTTTACACTGCTCTGCCTTGTCTACATCAGTGTCTTCTGCACACCCTTTGCACTTTCTGTTCTTCTACCTTTCATGCTCTATGCACCATAGCCCTTTAATGTACCATTCCTCAACTGTGCATTTCTGCTCCTACGCTCTGCCTCCTTTCACACCCCTGAATTCTCCTGCACAACGACAACATCGATCTCTTCTTTTTCAGCACTCTTATAGTCTCTGTGGTCTTTGTGCATGCAATATTCGCAATGCCTCTGCATGCTCACTCCACGCCAAATTCCTCCACATCTCAAGTGCTTTGCCTCATCATCATCGCGACTCTTCAACTTCTTCGATAGTTTTTCCCACGCGTTCAGCATCACTGGGTGTTCTATCTAGATTTCTCAGCTTCTCTGGAAGTTGAGGCTCTTCGTCTTCTCTGTCTTAGACGAGCTTATCCTTTCTATTTTCAGCTACAAACTTCAATGCTCATCCACCTGTCAATCCCTCTAAGAGTTGTCTTTCTTCACTGGATGAAGCTTGGAGACTCTTCATCTCCTCTGGCGATCACACAGAGCCTCTTCGAATCTTCTAGCAGAAACCATCAATGGTTTCTAGTAGTTACACTATGAGGAGCTACATTAGCCCTCCGATTATGCTCAAATTCACCTGCACCATTGGATTTACTCTGAAGAGTATTGTCATTATTTACCCATTTCTCACTTTCGCAATTCGGAGATTCTGCAATGAGACATCTTGAGTCTCCATGTTGCGAGCTCCGAAAAGGAGTTTGGCTGCTCTAGCTCCCTCCTCTACATGACCACAGGCGGTGACCACAGGCTGCGCTAAAAGGCGCTGCGAACTCATGATTTTCATCGACCCTGATCGACGGACCACGATCTCGATGAATCAATGGTCCAGATCTTTTTGGGATCTCGCATCTCACTGTTTCTAAGATGGAGGTTCTCGCCACTCCAAGTCGCGATAGGAGAAGCTCTAAGATGGAGCTTAGATCAACGGTCCATGTTCTTGGTGATCAGACAGTCCTGATCTTTTTGTGATCTCGCATCTCATTGTTCCTTAGATGGAGATTCTCGCCAGTCCAAGTCGCGATAGGCGAGACTCTGAGATGGAGCTCTGATCAACGGTCCTCATTCTTGGTGATCTGACGGTCCTGATCTTTTCATGATCTCACATCTCATTGATTCTTAGATGGAGGTGCTCATCACTCCAAGTTGCGATAGGAGAAACTCCGAGATGGATCTTTATGGTGCTCTGATCTTTCGCCACGCGTCCTCTTGATCCAACGGTCCATGATTAAATCACGATTTTGCATATCGCGATTTCGGCATTCCTGTGGTGAATGTTCGTTTACATCTCCAACACTCGATCCTTGAAACTCTAAAATGGACTGGGATCAACGGTCCAGATTAAACCTTGATCTGATGGCTCAGATTAAGTCATGATTCTGCATATCATGATTTCGGGATTCTTGTGGTTATTCTTCTTTGACATCTCCAACTCTTGATCTTTAAAACTCCGAAATGGACTGGGATCAATGGTCTAGATCAAACCTTGATCTGACGGCTCAGATTAAGTTGCGATTTCAAGAGGTTAGGGAACCCCGTTCCTTTGACTCTCCAGTCAACGAACTGAAAATCTATCCCCACGTGTCATGCCTGAATATGGATGGTCCTCCTTCTTTCGGGATTTTGTGAGCCCTCTACTCCTTGCACTTTAAAGAACATGCAGGTTCTCCTTGATCTAATGGTGGTCGGACCCTGCGCTCAGATCTAACGCCCGAGATCTATTCTCCATATCTGCACGCTCCTCTTGTCTACATTGAGATCTGACGATCATTGGGAATTCAAGATGGGATCCAATGATCAATGTTGCTTCTCCACTCGAGCTTACGCATCCTCCTTACTTAGAAGAATTTATAAGTGTCAAAGGCCTCGACCTTTGATCCACCTGTGATCCTGAGTACGCTATCTCTCTTGAGCTTTAGCAATGAGTTAACCTCATCCCTGGTGCACACCTACACACTACATTCGACTCTGCGCTAATTTCTCCTGAGCTTACTTTGTTCTTTTTAAACCTGCCAACAATCCTCTGCACTATCTCTTCTAAACTTATCGAGCTTGCTCTGCAGCGTCTTCCTAGAATACTTCTGATCTCTGTCTATTACATTCTTCCTATACTCATGACATCTTCACTGTTGTACTTGCCATCAATGACAAGCATACGCTGTCTGTTAAACATTTTCCAACAATCTCCCCCTTTGGCATTGATGGCAACTAAGGCACCTGAATTCTTTTCTCCCCCTTTGACATCAATGTCAAAGAGAACATGCTCCCCTTGAGCTATGGTAGTATTTTTAGGAGGTATCAGATATTAAGACCAACACAAACTCCCCCTAACAGGAAGGACTCTCTTATTTGAGGCCTGCATATGTTTGTA
>JZKD02S1452953.1:0-10946 GCA_000966675.3 Picea glauca
ATAGAATTCGGCTTCATTTATAGTTCTCCTTCTTGCCTACTGACTTTTGAGTAAGTATGCGACTTTGCACTTGCATATTTGTCAGACTGTCTCACTGACATTTTGACTACTGACAGATTTCGACTAACAGACAAATCAGCGACGATGTGAAGATATCACCGACTTGTAATTACAATTTCCAACACATATGACCCCAAAATTCAAGAGTTTGACAACAATTGGGTTTGGATATAGATTCACCAAAGATAAAAATAATTTCTTATTCAAAATAAATTTTGATTTTTCAAATTTATTTAATTTTGCTTCCTTTCAAATTTTGTTACTTTTATTTGAAATTTAAATTAAAAAAATAAATTATTCAAAATAATTTTTGATTTTTACTCAGAGTGTATTTACCATAAACTTAAAAAAATTAGTTAAAAATTTTAAAATTCAATTATGAAAATATTAAAAAAAACACAATTATATTAAATTTTATAATAATGAAATTATTAATAAATAAAAGTATTATAAAAAAATTATTCATTTTAATGTGAATAATTAATTTATTTTTTTTAAATACATGTTTAAAATTAAAATAAATATCTAGATTTTATGAAAATATCAATGAAAGCTAATGGTTATATGGAAGTTTGAGACCATAAAGTTTAAATTTCGTTAAAGTTTATTAAAATATGTAGGCGAAAGATTATATGGAATGTTGAGATAGTAATTCATAAGTTAAATTTTAAGAAAATAAAATAAGTATTAGGATAATTAAAGTTAATGGTATCATGAACATTTCATTTTAACATGATCAAACCTTAATAATATAAAATTTAACCTTTTTAATTTTTATAACTAAATTACTTTTTAAGGCTTCTTCAAAATTTATAATATAAGTGCAATCTTGAGCCCGCCAGCCCGGTAGTTCGATTGTCAATTTGTATATCGCGGAACTCTAGGTGTTGTTTGGAGGACACAAAACAATAGAAAGACAATTTTGAGCCTGCCAACCTGATGGAATGAGGAAGTTGTCAGTCGGACTCATGATACAGAAGCATGACTATAAATGTGAATTCGTGAGGCCGCCAACCCACACACCTAGACATTTTTGGAAAAACGACTTAGCAAAGAAACTAGAAAGCGAAAGTAGAGGGGATTATCCCTAAAAAAACATCGAAATAGAAATAACTTTGACTAATAATAATATTCCATTTATTATTTGTAATAAATATTCATTTTTTAAATATATTTAATTAGTAAAAATAGCAGAACATGAACAAGATTAAGAGAAACTACAATGTTGAAAAGTAAATAAAAAGAAAGCACTGATAGAAGTTGGTTGTGGAGATGTATTCTTTGGCTACGGCATTGCCACAAACTAATTTGAACTATTTAGTTTAAATGGTATTAAATTAATACATGTGAGCATATTTTGCACTTGTCCATGATAATCTTGTTCTACAACTATAAGCTAAGAATAATCTTTTCAAGTAAATTAACTTTTAATTAACTCAACAAATTAACTATTAAATAAATGATAAATACATAAAATAGAAACAAAATAAAATCTACAATAAAAATAAAAACAAAATTAAATATACAATAAAATCAATCACTTACTTTTAGGAAATTAATACATGTGAGCATATTTTCATGATAATCTTGTTCTGCAACTATAAGTTGGGATTAATCTTTCCGGGTAAATTAACTTTTAATTTACTTTTAATTAACTCAACAAATTAACTATTTTTTTGAGGAGCGGGAGCAACAACAAGCTAGGGTTTGATATCCGCAGACATAGAGGAGCACAACATGGTTACCAAAGGGGGCGGTAATGGAACCCCCACATACAAGAAGGTAGTGGTGGATAGGGGAAAAGGCCCACGCGACGACGGTTTCAAGGAACCAGTGACGAGTGCATTGGGATCAGGACTGGAAAAGAATTAGGAAAGAAACCAGGAAGAGAGGGATCGCATGGGGGAAGAAGCCAGAGAAACCCAGAATGATGCACAAAACCCAGCGAACCCCAATGGGGTAGAATGGTGCAACTCGTGTAAACCTATGACAACACTGATACCCAAGGTGATACTAGAAGATCCACAAATGCAACTCTACCATGACCAGATGAAGACGCATGCCCTCATTTGCAATTTCATGGGTTTGTGGCCCATACAGAGAACGTTATACAACTGGATAAAATACCAATGGAAGCCAAGCGGGGAAGTGGAACTACACTTGGGGTCGAAAGGATTCTTCACATCAGTATTAATGAATTTGGAGGACATGGATAGAATATTTGAGGGGGGGGGGGGCATACTTCCACACCTCAGCAAGACTATACATGCGGCCATGGAAGGAAAACTTCTCCCCAGAGAAAGAAACCTTCAAGAATGTACCCGTCTGACTGAGGCTTTACTCCTTGCCGCTAGACTACTAGCTACCCTCCACCTTCGAAGCAATCGGGAACAAACTTGGAAAATATGTGAAGACATCAGAAGAAACCCTAAAATGGATATATACCTCCTATGCAAGTATCTGTATAGAAATGGATGTTTCAGGGGCACTCCTAGAAGCCATAAGCCTGGAATTCAGGGATGAGGAATGGATACAAAGCATCGACTATGATCAGATCCCTTTCAGATGTAGAATATGCCATTAACATGGACACCTAATCAGATAATTACCTCTCAATAAAAAATAAGAAGAGGAAAACACCAAAATACAGCAGGATGAGGATGGATTTATCAAGCCGAACCACAGAAACAAAGAAAACAAGAAACCAAGTAAAGCTCCAACAGGAATCAATCCAGAAGCTAGGACTTGAATGGAAGGGCAGGACAAAACCAACAAAGGGGAAGAAGGAGGGAAGGAAAAGGAAAAAGACAAAGAGTATAAGGAACAAGCCACAAATGAGAACACAAACAACTGAAGCAATAAGATGGAACAGGGGGTTAGCACAACTCCTATGGACGGAGAAACCAAAGATGCCAACACCCCCATGCAGGAGGCAGACAAATATGCAGAAATGACACCAAGTGAGGTAGGTACGGAAGATCTTGATCTCAAAGATATTGTGGAAAGGGAAGGAATATATCTCCCAAACATAATGGAGGAATGGAAAAGGTAGGGCATAGATAATGTGCCAGTGGAGAAACTAGATCGTATTCAACACCTATTCCTCCTAAGGGAGGAATCAAAATCCATAGGTCTCAAGTGCACACACGAGGAGATAGGACACCTCAAAATCAACATAGGTGAGGGACAACTCCAACTCTCACCCAAGTAGATGAGAAGGAAGAAAGGAAGGAAATCAAACAACGTATCCCTACAAGAACTAGGAGCTCTGCTGATAAACTCAGGTAAGATAAAAAAGATCTTTCACAAATTCCCCTCACATGTTTAAATGAAGATTATAACATGGAAGATTAGAGGCCTAAACAACCCACGAAAGCAAAGAATCCTTAAAAATTGACTGAGGAAGGAACAACCAGACCTATGTTTCATCCAAGAGACAAATGTATTGCAGACATAATGGAAACAATCAACAAAAAACAATGGAGCAAATACAAGACACTGGTTGTCGAAGGACAACAGATGACAAGCGATATTCTCACTTTGTGGAACCCACAAGTGATGAATTTACTAGGAGCCAAAGCCACCAGACACACACTTTCGGTTAACATGCAAATCATAGGTAACACAGAGGTGATTCTATGCACTAATGTGTATGTTCCCTAGATGTTGGAAGAAAATAGAAGAATGCTCCTAGGCCTATAAAACCTAAAATCCCATTCCAGCAACCTCCACTGGATCCTAGAAGGGGACTTCAACATCATCACGACACTTGTGAAAAAAAAAGGAGGCACTAGGAGACCAGATAGAGATGTGGAAGACTTTTCATCTTTCATTGACATAATGGAAATGGTGGACATCAAAACCAGTAATGGCCAGTTCACATGGAACAACAAACAGATAAAGCAACATCAGATAGCAAAAAGGCTAGACAGATGCTTGGTGTCGGAGTCCATCATTCTACAGAATTTAAATTTAGACTGCAGCATCCTTCCCTGGGGGGGTTCAAACCACTGGCTAGTCCAATTGGAAGCAAACTTCCAAACCACACCGAGGAATAGACCGTTTATATTTGAGAAATTTTGGATCGAACATCCCACTTTCAAGGAGAATATCAACCAATGGTGGCAAGCGCAACAACCAGAGCAAGGGACAAGGATGTTCAATATTTATAAGAAACTCAGGTACATCAAACATAAACTCAAGGATTGGAACAAGGAAATCTTTGGAAACATAAACCAAGAAAAATAAATATTGAAGGTAGAATGAGGAAACTCCATGAAATTTGCATAGACGAGGGCTATACAGAGGATAGGAAAAAGGAAGAGACCCAAATGACCTAAGAATGGGAAGCAAGATTCCAGCAGGAAGAGACTCTATGGCACCAAAAGTCCAGAATCAGGTGGCTAAAAGAAGGAGAGAAGAATACAAAGTTTTTTCATAGAACAACCACTTATAGAAGAACCCACAACAAAATCCTAAAAATTTGAGATTAGGATGGGATCGAGAGAGAGTCCCACAAGGATATTGAAAACATACTGGTAAACTACTTCTATGGGATATCCCAGGAACCCAACCAAGACCGAATGGAGGCCATAAAAAGGATAACTCGGCACATCCCCAGGCTAAATATTGAGGAAAAAAATATCAACCTAAACAAACCCATCGCTAAGAAGGAAATTGACCAAGTGATCCAGGAGATGCCCAATGGAAATGCCCCAAGCCCAGATGGGTTCATGGTGGAATTCTTCAAATCTTGTTGGGAAGTGGTCAAACATGATGTTTATGGGGTGGTGTAATACTCCAGATGCTCAGCCTCCATTATGAAAGTGCTAAATGCCACAATGATTACTTTAATCCCCAAAGAAAATGAGGCAAGGACCCCATACTACTACAGACCCATAACTTTATGCAATGTAGTCTACAAGATAATCTCCAAAGTCATAGCCAATAGACTGAAACCTCTCCTACCCACACTGGTTTCATAGGAACAGGAGGGTTTTGTAGAAGGGCAACAATTTGTGGACAACATCATCCATGCCCATGAGCTGATACACACACTGAAACTGAAGAGGAGAGGGGGGATGATAATCCAACTTGACCTAGCAAAGGATTATGAAAAAATTATCTCACACTATATGGTCAAGACTCTGGAAGCTTTTGGCTTTGCACAACACTGGATCAAGTGGATTATCAGCCTAGTCTCAATTTCAAGTTACTCGCTTCTAATCAATGGAGCCCCAGCCAAACCCTTATGGCATTCAAGAGGCATCAAGCAATGAGACCCTCTATTAAATTTCTTGTTCATTATGATGATGGAAGGACTCAGTAGAAGCATAAAAATAGCAACTACAACAGGAGAAATAGCAGGCATCAAACCTTTCAAAAATTTCCCTACCTCCACACACCAACAGTTTGTTGATGACACATTACTCCATGGCACACCCACGGTCAAGGAAGCGAAATCCTATAAAATAATATTAGAAGAGTTTGGGGAAGCTTTGGGCGCAGAGATCAATCACTCCAAATCCATGATATATTTCTTCAATACCAGCTCAACAATTCAAAGAAACCTAGAAAATATTTCGGGGTTTGAATGCAAAACGCTCCCAACAAAATACTTGGGAATCCCCCTGACAGAAAGAGCATGAAAAATGGCAAAATGGGAAGGAGTGATCAACAAACAATAAGAGAGAGTGAAAAAATGGACTTACAGATCCCTCAACCTAGCGGGGAGACTTATTCTAACCAAAGCGGTTCTGCAAGCAATTCCGACCTATATGATGTCAGTGTTTCCCACTCCCAAAGGAATACTCCAAAAAATAAGAACCATCCAAAGGGACTCCCTATGGAAAGGAGAGGAAAGAAAGAAAAAATGGGCCCTTGTGGCCTGGGAGAATTTTTGCAAACCCAAATGCAAAGGAGGTATGGGGTTACAAAACCCACAGGTAACCAATGAAGCCTACGGGGCGAAAATCTAGTGGAGATGGGTCAAAGAAAAAGAAACCCCATGGGCAACCCTTTGGAAGGCCAAGTATGCCCCAAACATCAATGACCATGATCGAATTCTCTTTATGGGCACAAGGGAGGGATCAACCATCTGGAATCTAGCCTAGCGCAACAAAACCTGAATCCAGAAACACATCTTCTGGGAAGTGAGGAATGGTAAAAAATCCAAATTATGGGAGGACGCGTGGAAACAGGAACTCAGAATGGAAAATTAGAATAGGGAGGAACTCCAATAGGAGATGATTACACAAGGAAAAATCAAAATCTAGGACTACTGGAAACACGAAAATGACCACGACAGATGGAGGATCTGGGACAAACTCAATCCACAAAATAGAGATCAGATCGCAACAATAGCGAAGGAGGTGGAGGAGGAATTGGGTAAAAGGAAAATTGTAGTCTCAGAAGAAGAGGACCAACTAAGATGGGGTAAGAAAATGGTGGGGAATTCAACTTAAAATAACCTCGTAATTACATCACGGCCCAGACCAAGAAGATTCGGTGCAACAGTGAGGAAAGATTTGGGACAACCCACAGTGGCCAAAAATGAAAATTTTCAAATGGTTAGTACTTCACAACTAAATTCTAACCTGGGAAAACCTAAGGAAAAGGGGTTTCATAGGCCCATCATGATGCCACCTCTATCAAGCAAAGGAAGAAACAACGAATCACCTCCTCAATGAATGTAATTACACAACAGAGATATGAGATTGGGAGGAAAGCATATTTCACCAGTCCAATAGGACCCGAGGTAACATTAGTGCAACCATCAATAACTAGAATGAGAGTTATAGAAAAAATGAAATGGTGAACCTCTGCTAGAATCTCATGCCAGGGATGATCATATGGGAAATATGGAAAGAAAGGAACCGACGCATCTTCAAAGACGAAAGCCTTTTGAAAGGGAAACTCAAGGAACCAATAGTCTCTCAAATATGAGAAACGGTACAGAGCCGCAACTTCCAGATTGGTAAAGCACAACCCACAGGCCAGGACGTCCGAATTCTGTAATTTTTTCACCTAAAATACGAGCGCAACAACACACGGGTAGGGAAAACACTACAACTCCAATTAGGAGAGCACAATCGGACACCACCTTCGACAGGGTTCCTCAAGTTAAATTTTGATGGGGAGGCAAAAGGAAACCCGGGAATGACAGGGATGGGAGGGGTGATTAGAGATAGTGGTGGAAACATAATCTGTCTCTATTATGGGAGTATGGGAAACTCAACCAACAACAAAGAGGAATTTGGAGCACCGGAGCTTGGGCTCGAAATTCTAAGCCACGAAAGGATGACCAACACTATTGTGGAAGGTGACTCCACATTGGTCATCAACACAGTAAAGAGAATCCAAAATGACACCAGAGTGGGCAAAGTGTAGAGACACGGGCGCTTGGCACACTCCCTACAAAAAATTTAGGAGCATCTGCAAATGATTAACACAGTGGAGTTGCGTTGGGTATGTAGGTCAACAAATGGCCTGGTGGACATAATTTCCAACGAGGGGGTTAGAAAGGAAGGACTAGAACATCAACATCCTAGAAGGACAAATCAGAACGGACTGCCTCCAACTAGCAACAAAATATTGTGACAACAACTTAAGAAAGAATGGTCACATTGAGGAGGGCAATGAAAGGCTCAAGGGATGACACGAAGGACCCAGGTAGGATATGACTGCCCAACACTCGACCACCAATCACAATGCAGGATCAAATTATACAATAGGCAAGGGTACGACAACAAGGTCATGTCAACAGTAAGATTTGTGGGGAAAGATCGTGGGAAAGTATCGACGTCATACAACAGGAAGGGAATGACATAAGGAAAGAGGGATTGACACAAACCACTATCGACCCACCACGCAAAGACCAAGTATGGGGAGATGCTCAATAATATGTCAAGAAAATGAGGGAAAGGTCCCATACAGGGATAACAGTGGAGTCATCATGATCGTACGTACTGCAACGGGGACAAATTACCAGAAGGTTCACCTCTATGGGTAGACCATGCTTGGAAGGACGAGCCCGCAGCAGGGAAATTTCAATAAGAGAAGAAAACACAAAAATAGATGTAAATAGAAGAACGCAATTGCAGGAGCCACCATAGACACAAGGGCAGCAAACAAGTTGAGAATCTAGCAAAGGAGCTTCCATAGGCCAATCAGGATGGTGTGAATGAAGCAAATGCACAAGAAAATGAACCCCTGGGGAAGGGAACTCAGAACAATCCCCGATGGGTTTCGAGGATGGAGCAGGTGGCCAGAGACATGAAGGGCACCTTTCACACCTTAGTTGCACCGAAAGGAAAGGTGACCATTAACCGTTTGGAAAAGGAAATAAAAAGAAGTCGCAAGGGTAAAACATGGGATGCTCTCACTCACGAAATGGACTGGGTAACTGACCCATGCGCCATGCAACCCAGGGAAACCCTCTACCACAAAATGGTGGATATGGCATGGAAAACAAAGATGTTGATTGGAAAAGTGAGCTCGAAAAGGGAGGACACCAAACGAGAGAATAACAAGGAACATATGAAACTGTTGAATGAAATCCGGAGATGCCTCAGTAGTCTGGAAACCATTACTAGACTACTAACTGAGGTCGAGAAGGACCAACAAGAAAAGATTGAGCAGCTGGCTGCTCAATTCCACCTCTACTTGTGCTATGTTCATTACATGGAAATCACACTAGACGATGGGAATGAAGCTCCAACAAATATCAGAAAGACTCGCATGGTCTCCCAAAAGGAGGAGAATAAGGGCCAGACTGTTGAAGGAAAGAAGCATATCATCATCCTGGACTAGCGTCTGGTTAGTCTACTAGCAAGTCAGTCAGGTCAGTCATGTGTATATTTAATCTTTGTTTCTCGTTTTCATGTCTGTTGTGATTATCTTGTCAAAAAACTAGATATGGTAGGACTGGGTTGGTTTCCCACAGTGGCAGTGCAATCATATCCATTGCTTTTTTTAGAAAGTACAACTCAGGAACCTCTAGCCTGGTTTCCTTTTTGGTAGACCAGGGAATTCCCTTTGTTTCTACTATAACCCTCTTTTAGTAATACAAGCTCTTAAACTCACTTACAAAAAAAAAATCAACAAATTAACTATTAAATAAATGATAAATACATAAAATAAAAACAAAACAAAATATACCATAAAAATAAAAACAAAATTTTTCTATGCTATAAAGTTAGTTGGCATTTGACTTAACAATGAGTTTAATAATGATATATTTTCACAATGATTTTCTATTTGTTTATTTTTTTAATTTAAATAAATAAATAATATTGGTACTTGACTTTATTCTCGACCTCAATTTAAATAGATTGCAGATGAACAAAGTGAATGGTTGACTTGAATATCGTTGAATTTTCTTCTTAATAGCTTTATGAATAGAATTTTCAATCGAGATAAGGATTGTAGTTTTGGACAATGTGGAAAACTTAAGGTTATCAGGTCACTGGTTCAAATCTCATGGAAAGGGATTGAGAGTGGAAGCCATTTGTGAGCGAATAAAACTGTTAGCACAATTCTGATAACAGTATTTTACTCATGGGCATATCCATCCAACAATAAGACTACCCCCGACCTAGATTCAACCTAGTTAGAAAAAAAAAATTGATAAAAATCATATGCACCATGTATATAACTATACGGATCCCCATTGCTTCTTTTGTCCTGTATAATCATTTTTTTGAGCAAGGTAATCTTCCTGAAAGATTTAGTTCCAATTTAATATTTGTAAAACTATGACCGAATCAATTCATGTAGTAGTTGATACCCATCTGGTCATGAAAGCATGTGGCATTGAATAATATTTTAAACAAGCAGGAGAGCCATCTAGGATGTAGACAAAGTTAACTGCATGTAACCTAAATGGGGAAGGCTGGCAATGTGTTGTAGGGAGGTAGTATGCATTCCCTCATTTGAATAAGTCACAGTAAGGGAAGAAGTCACTATAATAATGAACTACACTGAATGGCTTGTAATCATATTAGGCGGCGTGAGGGAGATTATTGGATGACCATGATTACAGCAAAGAGAACAAAAGGAATAGGTATCCAGTGGCCATGTTTCAGTCGCCTGGAATGGACCATTTTGGAATCCAACGACCAAGGTGATCTAGATTTTATGAGAAGAACAAAATGAATACATATTATTAACAGGTGCTTAACACAAAATAAAAGAGATACAGTAAAACTGGTTTTCTATTCAATAACGAAACAAGCTGAAACTGTAAAATGCAGCGGAAACAAGCTTGTTGGAATGGTGGTGGCTTATCTCTAAGAAGAGATGTGACGGCAATGCACATTTGCAAGAAGAAGATTACAATGAGGCTTTGAAGTCCTTTTTATAATCAATAAGAATGCCAAAAACCCTAGACATCCAAAAACCTAACCATAGGAGATGAAGCACCAAAAGTCATGTGGGCCCCGTTTGGGTAAGTTAGTACATCAACTTCCCAGGGTCGTAACTTTTGCATACGATCTCTGTTTTAGGCGTGTGATAGCCTGTTGGAAAGGTATTGTCACGGAGATTCATTTTGGGGGCTCAATCATGCCTTCAATTATCATTGAGGAGCTCTATCTAAAAAAAAATTCATTTAGGCCCCCAAAATTGTAAATTCTAACCTTGTACAATATCTACTGCAAACTGATATTCAGAAAAGAACAGAAAAAATACAATGGAAAACACAAACATTACACAGATATTTTTCACCTGGAAACCCAAACCGAGAAAACCAACATATATTACATTGATACACTTGTGTTACATTGTTTACAATACAATATACATATAGGAGCGAGCGGCATCCAAAACCCTAACCCAATGACCTGGATTAGTCCAAAACCCTAATTCCTTAACCGAAAATAGAAAAC
>JZKD02S1452975.1:0-10946 GCA_000966675.3 Picea glauca
CACCCTTAAATTGTATAGTGACGCAGCAACAATATTTATATATGAGCATATTTAATGCATTGTGAGAACATAAAGATTAATTTTATACATTGAATGCTCTATCACTTGTATTATTGAAGAAGTAAGTTTATAAGCCGTTGTCTTTGTTTGCAATCATTGACTTCGTCAATAATTACATTTATCATTGCTCATGTATATATTGAAGATAGTCATTAGCAATTGAAGTACTAACCACTGTTTGCACGTTTTAGTTTTATTGTCTCGCAAACAGGTGCCCTTTTCAGTGGAATACCTTCTTTTGACTATCTCTCTTGGCAGTAATCTGTGAAAGGAAACCCTCATATTGATCCTTTAAACCTTAAGACCTTTCAGAACCCAGATTACTAGGGACGTCTCCCTTGGGATTAGCCACCCTAAATAGAAAGAGCTCCCCATCGAGGTGACAGTGGGTGGGGAAAGCTCTTGTTACGCCAGTTTGAGTCTTACTTCCAAGCTACTAAACCTATCCTACAAACTGAGCGATAACAAGTATATATTATATCATTGAAAATTTCAAAGTCTAACTCATGGAGGCGGGTGGGAGGGATAAAACCCTGCCAAGTCAATCTCTGAGGGAGGTATTCAATCCACTCCAAGAAAAGGTCATGAAAGGCCCAAGGCTCATAAAACTGACTGAAAGGGCCTGCAGGCTGGCTACTTAGGACATCCTCACGTTCTGAAGTCAGGGAGATGATCGACGAAGATCTAGCAGACGACTGACAAACTATTAAGGGAGAGTTAAAAAATTGAGATAACAGAGTCAAACTTGTAGTATCCAACCAACCCTTGGAGTCTAGGGTTTGCCTAAGAGGAAACTCAACATTGAAAATATACTTCCCAACTACACCTTTTATGGAAAAGCACGGTAAAGTAATAACAGGTGGTTGGAGTGAGAAGTCATGAGAATCTTTCTTTAGGCAAACAATATTCTTATTTGTATCACAATCTGAGCACAGTGGTGGCTGGTAATCATCTTCATGGAGAGGATCCAAGTGCTCAGAAGGGTACTCAAAAAATCTCAAGGTAAGACTGAAAATTATCAGGAAAACAAGGTACTGGGTCATCCTTGTCTTTTTGAAAGGTACATGTGGAAATCTCATCTCCTTGTTGCCACTAGTNTAGCAATGTTAATCACATTTCATCATTAATATTATCAAACATATGCATAAAAACCCTGATATATCATCCAATAGCTCAAAGACATTGCAAAGACCTACAATATAAGGTTGAAGAAAAGGACAAGACACCCTATTGGGCTAGTGTCCATAAGGAAAGGAAAGTCTCCAAGGGGTTTCATCCAAGCCATTTGAAATGAGGTGGTGCGGATAAGGGATGTCCAGACATACAGGTAGAGTGAGAGCCAGGGATGCATGATATTACTTGTGGGTGCCTTTGTAGAAGGCGAGCTGTACCCGTCATGGATTCAATTTTTTCCAGGCCCTTTCTTGCCTTTATTCTTTTCTTTTCTTTATTTGTTTTTTCAAGGACTAACTAGAGGACACTGCCTTGACGTGTTGACCAGAGCTAACAGTGTTACCCACAAGTACTTTCACAGAGATGATAAGGCTGGCTCGTGATGAGACCACCTTTCCCTTGGCCATGCAACCAAAGGTCACTGCCCTGGCTTGGTAACTAGATAGTGGCAATGTCATGTTGTTAGGTACCCATGAACATAATAGGCTGGCTCATGATGAGACCCCTATCCTCTTGTCTAGGTCTTGGTTTTTGTTATTTTTCTTCGGGTCCCTTTTGTTTCTTGCTGAGAGGCTTTTTATTGCCTTCTCGGGGATCCCTGGGCGAGGCATCTCGAGGTTTCATTTTTAGGCTCTTATCTTATACCAGCTGCTTTTACCTTCTGGGCCTTTAGCCCCTTCTTCCCACGAGATAAGGTGCAACCCCACAAACAGATCATCCTAATGCCCGGACAAGGGGAATGGGATAGATGAGCGGTAGATAAGATGAAAAAGTGATGGTATGATGGGAGCGGACGATGGCTCTTCAGAAATCCCCCCGGTGGCAAACCAAAACCTATGGGTACAGGCTTGCTAGGGCACCCTGTCAATCCCCCCANTAGGACCTGTGGGCCTCGAGACATGGTCTCCTAGTTATCCCTAGAAATCGGGGATAACAGGCAATATAGCAAAGGATTGCTGGGTTTTTCCCTTGATTGAAATGGGTTTTCCCAGGATAATTTCTAGTGTCTTGTGCATGGTTATTCTTCTTGTGATCTTGGTTTATTGCAACTAGTGTATTGTTGCTGCAGTGTTTATGATTCAGGTTAATGTTAAAACAGAAATAAACTACATGTGCATGAGCTAATCATCAAAAATTCAACAAGAAGCACCCTATCCTCCCATGGAAGATCACGAAGAGGGCCTTGATGAAGTCTTTGATGGTGAGAACACGCATGCATCTATCTCTCCTCCTCATGAAGTTGAGAGTTTGGTAGGCTTTGCACCTTCTTCAATTTCTGAATTTGATGGTCTTCCGTGTTATGATCTTCAAAAGGATTGTCTTAAAAAAAAACTCTTGAATAATTATGAATTTACAAAAGCATTACCTCTCCATTTGATGAAGATAATGGCACCCTAGGCCATGAAGTTATGGAGATCAATTTTCATATTTTTTATTATGATAGGAATGATGATTGTTGGAAACAATATGTAGATTCTATTTAAGATGCATATAATGATGTTTCCATTCAAGAAAATGTAGATTTTGAGGTCTATGTCTAGACTAACATAGAGGAGTTGAATTCAAGAAATTTGCACAATATTTTCCAGCCATGTATCCCTATTTATAATTCATATTTTGGGCAGTCTTGTGGATATATATTTCAGCCATGTAGTTCATGTCTAAGGAGGATTTGTTGCAACATTTTCAGCCATGTCAATGTTGATATTATGGTAGCTGCGGGAGGTATTTACCTCCACGTGTAAACCTGACGAGGATAGAATACTCCGGGAAGCAAGAAGAAACCCTAATGAGTTGGCTAATAACCCTAGANGGCTTAATAGAATAAATTAATATTGAGTTATTATCCTCCAGGAAGAGAAGTCGACCCAATCCGTTAAGATGGAGCAGTATAAATAAAGGGAGCTAGATCGCATTTGTCACTCACTCACTCACGACTGCATAAGGACAAGAAGTGCGCATGAGTGAAGGAGAACTGCAACTGTTGCAGTAGTGATCTGGTCTTGGATTATTGGTTTGGACTTTCTGCTTGATCTTTGGTTATCCTTGCTTGGTGCGCTAGCCTTTGTTGGCTTGGTCTGCCTATTATTCTGGAATTATTCTGTCTGTCACTGGAATTATTCTGTTTGTCAAGGTTAAGGTGCTCGGGGGTGGCCTTTTTGCCTATGGTTGGGTGACAATATTGCTATATTGTCTATGGTGAAATGAGCACACCCATTTTTCTAACAGGTTATGGGCCCACATCTCCTTCAGTGAGTCTAACCACTGGAAGGAAGCTAAGCCATAAGATTATCAAGATTGTTGAAGAAATGTCGCTAGGGTTTCTAGCAAGTGCAGTTACTGAAGCACTGTCACTAGGGTTACTAGCAGGTGCATCTGCAAACTCTAAAACCTCTTGCCCAACACCTTATGATGGAACACTTTACTCAAGGAGAGGATATTCTAGTGTGCCTTAGTCCAGCGCACCTATTGGCACTCTCAGAAGGCAAAAACGTCAAGGTTGAAATTTTGGGTGAAAGTCAATGTTTGATGAGTTAAAGTCAATGTTTGACCAGTCAAAGTAAATGTTTGACCAACTATTAGTCAATAGAAATCATGAATGAAAAGGAAGTTCATCTATACTATTTAACTCTTACAACAACTCTTGAAGATGACATATGGATAATTGACAATGGAGCTTCCAGGCATATGACAGGAAACCAGGTCAGACTCTCCAATCTGAATAAAAAGAAGACATCTCACAAAGTAGAACTTGGAGACAAGAACACCTATCCAGTCAAAGAAATTGGTCAAGCCTCCATCAAATTGGAATCAGGTAACAATGTTCATTTGAGTAATGTCTTATATGTACCTGGTTTAGAAAAGAATCTTGTATCTATATCTTGCCTAGAAGACAAAGGAAATAGAATAGCCTTTGTAGATGGTGAAGTGCTATCTTGGTCTAGAGACTCCAACATAGAGAATGCTAGAGTTAATGGAACTCGTGAAGGCAGATTATACAGACTACTAGAACGTAATGATGAAGCTCTTGTACATTATGAAGTCAATCCCACTGAACTTTGGCATAGAAGGTATGCTCATCTTCGCTATCAAGCATTACCTTTCCTTGAGAAAATGATTGAAGGAATACCAAAACTACAATCTACACTTGAAGGAATTTGCACAGGATGTGCACTTGGTAAAAATGTTAAGAATCCATTCTGAAGTGGCTATAATATATCTAAGGAAATCCTAGATCTAATACATTCATATGTTTACGGTCCGATGCCAGTCAAATCTCTAGGAGGTTCTCTTTAGTATGTAACCTTCATAGATGATTATTCAAGAAAGACTTGGTTATATCTCTTGAAGACAAAGGATGAAGTTTTCAACAAGTTTCAAGAATTCAAAGAAGAAATAGAAAACCTCACAAGCAAGAAAATCAAGACTTTGAGAACAGATAATGGAGGAGAATACACATCCAAGGAATTTGTTGCCTTTTGCAAATCAACATGGATTAGGAGGGAGCTAACCGTTCCTCATAATTCTCAACAAAATGGTGTAGCAGAAAGGAAGAATAGATCCATTGAAGAAACCGTAAAGGCACTAATGAATGATCAAGGTTTATCCATGTATTTATGGGGAGAAGCAACCATGACAATAATATATGTTCAGAACATAAGTCCCCACCTTATATTGAAGGATATGACTCTAAAAGAAGCCTTCTCAGGAAAGAAACTTAATGTGGAACACTTAAGAACCTTTGGGTGCTCTGTTTACATTCATATCCCCAAGGATAAAAGGAAGAAACTAGAACCCTCAGGAAAGAAGGGCATATTTGTTGGATATAGTGAATCCTCCAAAGCCTACAAAATCTATATTCCAGAACAACATAAGATTGAAGTCAACAAATACGTAACCTTCAATGAGAAGATGGCTTTCAAGAAATCTATAGAAGAATCCATGGAAGAAGAATAAGAAGAGCCTAAAGAAGAAAGCACCTGTCTTCCAGAAACTTAGAATGAAGAACCAGAACGACTTGATCATCTGATGCAACCATGCGAACCTATTGAATCAGTCATTGTACCCAAAAGTGGAAAACGTCCAGCTTGGCTTGAAGCACTCTACAAGAAGCAGAAAGACTCAAAGCTCCAAGTGACACTTTCAGAGAAAGCAAGAAGCCCAAAATATTCTCCAGCTATGCAGCATGTATGACAAAACTTATAAATGAACAACCCACCACATTTGAAGAAGCAGTTCAAAAGAAACAATGTAAAGAAGCCATGACAGAAGAATACCGGTCCATCATGAAAAATGACGTATGGGAAATTGTACCTAGACCTAAGGAAAAATCAGTGGTAAGTTCAAAATGGGTCTACAAGATCAAACATGCAGTAGATGGAAGCATAGATAAATACAAGGAAAGGTTCGTGGCTAGAGGGTTCTCTTGGAAGGAGGGAGAAGATTATGACGAAACCTTTGCTCCTGTTGCCAGATGTACTTCTATTAGAGCTATTATGTCTCTTGTTGCTTCGATGGGATGGACTTTACATCAGATGGATGTAAAAACAACCTTTCTCAATGGAGCAATTGAAGAAGTATACATTGAACAACCTCAAGGTTTTGAGGTACATCCCAAAGACACTCATGTTTGCAAATTAAAGAAAGCCCTGTATGGACTCAAGCAAGCTCCAAGAGCTTGGTATGCCATAATTGATAGTTACTTAATAAGACTTGATTTCTCTAAGAGTCATGCAGATCCAAATCTCTACTACAAGGTTGTGAACAATGCACCTGTGATTCTACTTCTGTATGTCGACGATTTATTCTTGACAGGTGCAGAGTCTCTCATCACCCACTGTAAGAAGGAATTAGCTTCTGAGTTCGATATGAAAGATCTTGGTCCCATGCACTATTACTTGGGACTAGAAGTATGGCAGAAGCATGGTGAAATCTTCCTTGGACAAGGAAAGTATGTAGTGAAGATTCTTTAGAAATTTGGAATGATGGATTGCAAATCCATGGCCACTCCTATGACCATAGATATAAGAAAAGTAAGAGACTCAGATTCTGATCCAATAGACCCGTCCCTATATCGACAATTGATAGGGTCATTGATGTATCTAGTGAATACTCGACCAGATATTTTCTTTGCTGCAAACACTTTAAACTAGTTCCAGGTGGAACCCAGACATGAGCACTGGATAACTGCAAAGCATGTTCTAAGATATATTCATGGGACGTTAAACTATGGTTTAAGATACACCTCATCCAATGATATACAAGTTCATGGATTCATAGATTCAGATTGGGCAGGGAGTGCAGAAGACAAAAGGAGTACTTCAAGGATGTGTTTCAGTTTGGGCTCTGCTATGATATCATGGGACAACAGGAAACAAAAGTTTTTTGCACTTAGCACAACAGAAGCAAAATATATTGCAGCATGTGAGGCATGTACCGAAGCAGTATGGCTGAGGAAGCTGATTTTTGGAATATTTGATGAGGTACCAGATTCGACCATAATATACTGTGATAATCAAAGTTTGATGAGGTTATCAGAACACCCAGTGTTTCATGACCGGTCGAAACATATTGAGATCAAATACTACTTTATTCGTGATAAAGTCCAGGAAGGAGAAGTGAAACTCCAGTATATCTCCATAGATGAGGGACAAGATAAAGTTTGCATATTTAAGGGACAAGATGGGGCTCGTGGAGATAACTCCCTTAGTTGAAAGGGAAGAGATGGATCCCCAGGTTGGGAGGGAGCACTGATATGTTATTGATTCATGGGCAGTCATTTTCCAGTTTGGAAAATGGTCCAGGTCGGGCAGTTCCTTTCCAGTCCGGAAAGTGGTTCAAGATTTGTCATGGACAGTCATTTTCCAGTTCGGAAAATGGTCTAGATTGGACAATCATTTTCGTAATGAAAATGGTCAGATAGATTGTTGATGTACCATAGACAACAATTCCCCTTGTGGCCAGTGTAGGGGAATGATCTAGGGCAATCATTCTTCTTGGAAGTCACTCTGAGTAGTGGTCAAGTAGAATGGTCCGCCTCGTTGGGAAGTCATTCTTTCGAAGTTCACAGTTGTGAGCAGTTTCGAGGAATGGTCTGTTTTGGAGGTTGGTACAGGACAATCATTTCCTAGGGAAGACTCATTCTCTCCAGGTTGCACTATGATTAGTGCTAAAGGAATGGCCCAGTTAAGTGAATGGTCTAGGTTCAGCAATCAGGGACATGCATTCCCTAGGGTAGACTCATTCTCTCCAGGCTACACTATGATTAGTGCCGGAGGAATGGCCCAGTTAGGTGAATGGTCCAGGCTCAAAAATCAGGGACAATTATTCTTCTATGCTTGGGAAGAATAGTCCAGATAGCCCATGGTTGATGTGTTACATTTTGAGGGAAGATCCTCTTCTAGATATCACAGATGTGAGTGGAAGAATGGACCAGATGACTCAGTGTATATCATGATATTGTTGATATCAGATGATATGATTATTGCAGATATCATATGTCTCTGGACAATAGTTGTATGCTACTGTGGTGGATGTGATCCACTGGTAGTGATTGTGTGTCATTGGTTAGTAGCAGTGTGCCACTAGGAGTGGTTGTGTACCATCAGATAGTAGTTGTATACTACTATGTATAGACACAGTTGTGTTCTATTGGATGGCATTGTTCTGATTGTTGATGATTACAGCTGTGTGAGACATCCTCTAGGACATAGACTGATTGAGTCGACCTGAGAGAGAGCCCATGAGTTGGGTGTGTGGTTCCTATCTGAGACAAAACTGTAACATAGTGATGGCCTCCTCCTTACAAAGAGTTGAGAAGAACTCCAGATGATTCTCCTGTGTAATGCAGTGAGAAAGAAGATATGCTGAGTTAGACGTACTTGTGACTGAGCACAAGGTGAACGTGTGGATTCCCATGAGCTGGGTGCATCGTTATGAGACAGAGATGAAAACGATGTATTAGCCAACTCTGAGCAGAGAGTTGAGATGATGAACTCTAGATGACTCTCCTGTGTAATGCAGTGGGAAAGAAGATCTGTTGAGTTGGACGTGCCTATGGATGAGCACAGGTGAACGTGATCCTAGTGGCTGAGCACTAGTGAGTGTGGTTCTCCTTTGAGACGCAGTGAGACAGAGATATGGACATCCCTGTGGATGTTCCCCTAGTGGCTGAGCACTAGTGGGTGTATGAGATTCCTTGCTATATTGTTCAAGAGTCAGATTTACCTGTAACCCTATTTGTAATATAAAGGGTACATGTCAGCCCCACCTTAATTTAAAAGATAATTAATATGGTAATTATTAATTATATTTTGAGCTATTGAAGTCGGCCCTATTGTGCCAATAGACACATCATTTGATGTGACAAGTCTTATATAAATAAAGGTGAATCTCCATTGAGGAAACACACTTATCATTGTGTCATTTCATGATTTCAAAAGTTGTGGTCTAAAATTATGAGAATTACAACACCCTCTTGTGTGCTAAGTTTGGTGATGGTGTGGGAGGTCTTTCTCTTGAAGAATATAGCAAAGGATTGGCTGGGTTTTCTTCCCTTGTTGAGAAGGTTTTCCCAGGATACTTCTTGTGTTCTTGTGCATGGTTATTCTTCTTGTGATCTTGGTTTGCTGTAGTAGTTATGGTTCAAGTTAAAAGCTAAACATAAAAATTGAATTAAATGCATGAGCCATAGCTCATTGAAAACTCAACATGGTTTCGGAGCAGGTCCTGAAGATGACCATTGCACAATTGAAGAAAAGGTACTAAATCTTTACCACTGATACAAGAAAAGAAGGCCAGACTTATTTCTTACTTTTCTGTGGAAATTTGATGACCTCAGTCCAGCCATAAAGAGGGACCAGTTGAAGCTTCCAGTTTGTTGTTTTTTTGGACAGAACTATGAAAAGAGAGTAACCGCAGGCCTAGACCTGTGTGGAGGGCTGCCACAAAGAACAACCAACCTAGGAGAGGCCAACTGCAACCTACAGGACGTTCGGCCTAGGGAAATAAGGCACCAAGAGGCCTAGAAAAGGATTGTTGAGTCTAAAAGGCTACCTCTGCTAGTAAGCAGACTGTGGCTGAGTGTTCTTGGAGGTCCGTGAGACAGTCCTAAGGAGACCGAAACCTAAGAGAAGGGTCGACTGCCTAGAATAGGGTAACCACAGGCTGGACGAGCAAGCCTACAAACCAATCCGCCATGAATCCAATGTGGAAAAATTTTTGGACAAACATTGTTTTACTTAGAGCGATATTTCCAGATCTGTAAGAACTGTAAGTAGGGCACGCTGAATTTTTATTTTTTGGTTCAGAGTAAGAGTAAGGGTTCTGTTACAATATATCGTGTTCCAGCCAGTTTAGAAGCATCATATAGGATGGACGCGGATCTGTTCAACAGTAAATGCATCAAATTTGCGATCTTTTTCCTCGGCATGGGTTCTCAATTTAAACTCCGCAGCCACTTGAACGACATAAGACAGTGTGCAATTGGATGCTGAGAACCCCAATAAAATCTCTGAAAGACAAGGACGAGTACTGGCATCCAAAGGATCTCGCTGTTCCAGTTATTTCGCCAAACTGTGTGAGATATACTCCAATGCACAGAAAGGTAAATAATGGCCATCATGAGCGCCCAACAATCCAAATTTAATGTGCCATTGACAGGTTTTTCCATCGTTATCTCAAGCGCAGATGTCAAGGATACTTGCCCCTATTCTAATCATTCACAGGTTTAGAAGAATTGCGCCGAGTTACAGATGAAGAAGTCAGCAGACATGCACCCATCCAAAGGTCAATAGCCCATCACCAAATGTCCAAGACATCACTCAATGTGTAGGATCTATGTCTGAGAGAGAGAGATGATCCTGTTGAGTTTCGGTACGCCGATGGTGATTATGGTGGTGTCGGTGATTGGAATGATGTGCAGAGTCCAAGTGTTAAGTGTCAAAATGCATATTATTACAGTTACCACTCAATTGTCAGTCGAGCATCGAGCTTTGCCAACAAACACAGGTATAAAAGAGAACAAATGTCCAGATGTTGTGGCCATCGATAGCACTTAGAAAGATCTTTTATGAAACTCAAGGTGATGTTATGGTGCATCTCGGTCCAAAGATAAAAGCACCAAGGAAAGAATATGTGTGATTTATGTTCCAATTCAACAAGATGTTTCCCATCTTGGATCTTGTTCGATAGTAGCCTTGGGGAAACACTTTGATGTTAAAAAAAAAAAATGGAGACTCTGTTGTTTAGCTGGGAATCAGAATTGAGACTTCATCAGAAACTTGTGATACTAATATGTGATACTTTCATATTAGATACAACAGTAAAAGTTGATGCAGACTTCGTCATAAACTTGTGTGGTATAGGCGGCTACAAGGAAAACAAACAAGGAACATCATTGATCATCATGACATTGACAAACAAGCAGAACCTCCATTGGTGTACATTCTCAGGTATGCACCTGTATATATATCAATGTTTTAAAAACCGAAACTGGTACCGGAACCGGTCGAGGGTCCAACCTGAACCGGAACCGGAACCGGTCGAGGGTCCAACCTGAACCGGAACCGGAACCGGTTTCAATGAACCTTTTTTTTTTAAAATACATAAAATATTTAAATTTTAACAAAAAAATATATTTTAAAGATTTTAAATCATGTTTCCAAAGCATTAGAGACAATTAGAGACAAAATATCCAAAGTATGCTCATGAAT